>JAZHYW010040196.1:0-41331 GCA_037355805.1 Ixodes ricinus
AGTCACGACTCAGCATAGTGACGGTATCGACTTTTCTACGGTAGTTTCTGTGTGGAGAGGTGAAAATACTCGGATCTTTGTTTGGATGTGCATGGGTGGACTGCCAGCCCTGCCAATGCTGAGTTGCTTCACGAGACTTTGTCCGCGTCGCAGCTGGCTGTACAGTTAAAAAGGAGGTCTGACTACTGAAATGACACGTTCACAACAGTATTTATTCGTCTGTGAAACGTGACACCCTTCACAAATATCTGCATCGTGATCAGTCGTATGGTAAGCAATGACTGCTATAGCACGCGCGCATGCTACTTCGTTGGGAATTGCGAACTGTTTAATTACCTGTTGCAGCAGACCGCTACCGCGATTCGTCACCGTGATACCGGAGCTGGCTCTACCCCTTTGTGACTGCGGGGTGCGCGTTTAAAAACATGCCTTGGAGGGGTAGCGCGGTGGCGGATATGTACGACACAAACCTCTCTTCGACGTCATTGTGAACATTAGATAGCCGACTTTTTTAATGTTGTAAAATAATAACAGCGCCAAATAAAACAGAGGACAGTAAGATAAGGTAAACGAATAAATGTCAAATCTCACATTCAAAATCTGAAAACTTTGGGGAAGTGAGACTTGATTATCCATAATTTTACCATGCAGTATGCTTGTTCTTAGAGCACCTGTAAGTCGCGTTAATGACTACATAAATCCTGTTTATGCTACAAAAAAGGGGAATATTTAGAAGCTCAAGGGACATACCAGATAACAACTACGATCGAAAGGCTGCAAAAGTGACGGAGACTGCAGCATGTCCAAAACCGTAGTCATCAGCGGCCTAGCACCAGCATCTGGTACCTCCTCCATCCCTCAAATCCAGTTCAGCACGAAACACCTGTGCAACTCAAACCGAGAAGAGGTTGCTGTGAAAGTTCGGCGGGCAAGACACTCTGTAGCATTTCTTTGAATGCACGGGTGTCTGCAGCAACGCAGGCCACAACGTGGACTTAATTAGGTAACTGACCCATGACGCTCAAAGAGAAGCAATTGTCATAAGCAGTAAGCTGAATCTGTGCCATTTGCTGTAGGGTTACAGCAGGGACAATCAGAGGGGCAACAACAGCCTCGACGCCATGCAGGTGACGATGATGGAGCTGATGACCCCGATGGAGTTCCTTAATGATCTTTAAAACATAGTCATGACCAGCCATGCTTTCTGCAGCTTGATTCCTCCTTAATGTTTACAACACACTTCGTTGAGGCTTAACATTGCTCTCGAAAGACGTCTTATCGTCACTCAGAGCAATGACAATCGGCTGGATGTGGCCATATATAGCACCGCCTTCTTTGAACTTCCTTTCCACGTCCACAACATGTTTCACAGCGTTGGTTCAGTTTTCGGCAGTGACCTTAGCAGCTTCTTCCTTGAGGCGTGTCCTCACGTCGGCGATCTTGAAAGTTGTGTTTCTGACAGCAACAGCATTCTAAATCTGCGCCCAAATGAGTTCAATTGGCTTAAACTTACAGTGGTGGGGTAGAAGTTGGACCAGAGTGCAGCCAGTCTTCTCGGTGGCAGTGGCCACCGGTGCTTTACGAATTGCCGCTTAATCGGCGCATCAGTGTCGAAGAGCTGTTCCTTGGTGATCTTGGTATCCCATAAAATTGGTTTGGTCGTCAGCCACTGCTGGATGGTTTCGCTGTGAAAACGCGTTGTCAGCACTGCTACTTGCAGCCGGGGATGGTAAGGTCCATGGTTCACGACAACACTCCCCGTCGGTAATTTCTCTAGAACTTGCTCGAATCGCTTCATGAACCGGGTTCAGTCTATTTCCTTGTGGAAATCGCACTCTTCTTGCCACGGAAAACGTCGAGGCAGCCACAAACAAAGCCGTTCTCGCTGCCAATCCGCGTAACGATCAGGCGCTGGCCCTTCCCCGAGGGCTGCAGTGCTTGAGACCCATCGCGAGACTACGCATGAAGGCTTGATGGGATGAGGTTAGGGTCGTGTTAACCCACACCATCAAGACAATGTGCCCTGCCACTCCCCATGTCTCGTGCAGGTTGAAAATACACCGAGCATCTTGCAGCTTGGACCAGCGATGTCGCGGAGTTATCTCTGCTACCACTTGACGATGTCGGGTCGCTCAATGATCAACGAGTTTCAACTCTCCTCTTTCGTCAGAAACCAGTGTATACAGTCATACTTGCAACAGAGGTAGTTAAGGGCTTGCGCGGATCTCGGTCTTTATATTTTTAACAGTGGGGATTTCGTTCCGTCGAAAAAACAATGCACGCATAATCCTAGCGCACACAACACAAAGTCACAGTAATTGGCGTAATGCCGCCGTTTTCCTACACAAGCTGGGATCTTCCGAGAGGGTGTCGCAAGTTGTCCACTTGCCGCATCCGCTGCCTTCACCTCCTTCCTGATTTCGTGTACGGTTTCTACACCGACAACAAGCAGTTTTTCAAAAGCCTTGCAGACCTCAACCACGGAAAGGCTGGGCTTCGTGAACCGCAACTCAACGCAAGTGTTCAAACCCAACTGCCGTTCGCCGATGCCGAGATACGGTCGCTCCTATGTTCCTTGTAGAGGTGTCTTGGTGAAGGCGGTGAGGCCGCACCAGGAAGAATCCGGTGAATCGCATTCCGCTATCACCGCGTTGGGATTCATGACGGAGGACAATGTTGCGGATTTGTCAAAGCCCTAAAAGCCGTGGTGAGTCCCTGTTTAAATACCCAGTAAATGTACACAATGCGTGCATAAGGCCTATTGGACTAAGAACATCCACAACATGCTCAGTATTTAAGAAAACTACAATAGTCTTCTTTGATGTTGTTGTTGTTGTTGTTTTTTGAAGAAGGATGACTTTTAAGTCTTATTTACAACATCTCGATGAGAGGACTTTAGCCATGAAGTCCAATAGAAGACAAGACATCAAAATACTTTTTTCCATCTAATAACAAACCCTTTTCGTTGAGAATAAAGTTTCCGAAACACTTAAGTGTCCTGAATGGATAACGTAGTATTCTAATAGACGTGTTTTGAAGACGAAAAGCGGCTTGTGAAGGGAACTATTTTAGCGAAGGCAGTTTAAACGAGCATATTAAGCTTGTGGGCGGGGCTTCTACACAGTTTTTGACTTGTCACCGACTTTAGAAGAAGGAACGACACAGACCCACCTTTCATTTTGTACAATTCTTGTTTCGTTCAGTGCTTTACGTATCTCTTCATTCGTTTCTTTTTTCCCACAAAGAATATAGAAATATATATTTAGAGCCTGTGCTATACAAACGTACATGTTGATCACAATTAACTGACTCATGCCCCGACTAGTTTATTTATTCTGATAAACTTACACGATTGCATAGCTAGTACATAGCCCCATATGTTGTTTGAAATGGTTTAGCATAACGATGGGACATGTCGATTTGTATGTTTATAGTAGAATACATAAAATGTACACTTGTCTAGAATAATTTTTATGAAGCTTTAGGAAGTCAGCCAACAAACCATTGGGCCATCGATTGAAACACCAAGGAATGTGTTGATAATGCTTTTTTAATCCCTGACCCTGCTTACCTCTTCAACGCCAATTGTTTAACACGAACACCTAAACCAAAAGGCTCTTTGTTATGTTCATAGACTGTGTCACAATGTTGAAAGTAAGGGCTAGCATGTGATGCTCGTGGGTCTCAAACGCTGCATTCTCCTTGGTGTCTTAATCAAAATGATGTCATAAGCAAAAATATATATTTTCGAATCCACGCTTCCTCCTTTTATGAGAAGGAGAAAGATATCAGAGGAAGGATGATACGCTGAAGTCTAATTTCTACTGAAGGAACGAAAGCGAACGAGATCTATCACATACTCAAGGCACCTGTGGTAACCCTATACATCTAAATAAGAGCGATTTCTGCACCTCACCATTTGCTGAACTCGCCCCCTTGGTTGCAGTGATTTGGTTTCACTCGTGGTATGAGCGAGGTTATATGTACAGGCATTTTGTAGTGCCATAATGTCATCGCAGTCGCATACTTCCAGACATTTATATTATACTGTGTAAAGCTGCTGATCAAACGAGAACCTTTATGTAACAAAGAAGGTAGGACGCAATGTTGTCTTTTACCTTATGTTTTCGCTCTATAGATCGCACCTTCGTAAACGTCGCCGCCCCCCCCCCTAAAAACGGCTGTTTTCAGAAAAAGTTCGTTATATAAAGGTCTAACGTTTGTATAACACTTACATTTATATTTGTGGGATCGTCGAGGCATTCAAAAGCCCGCATATGTACACTATATATGATCGCGACAGATGCGCAAGACGGACCAAGTTTTAATATTCTAGTCAACGAATTCAAAAAGAAACATAACTCGTCTGGCAAATTTTCGCAGTTAAGGCTATAATTTGTTTATAACTGGCACCACTGCATAAGCATGCATAAGCACAGAAGTGTGAAAAGACAAGCCGCAGCATATTAGGATAGGGTCAACTTCAACCTAAGAGAGGGAAATAATAAAGTACAGATATAGAAACAGAGACAGAGATATTGCTGGACTATCAACTGTGGTTCAATATTTCTTTGTGTAGCTTTACTGTTTATGTTCTTCTTAATTATTAGACCGAAATACCGTAGATATTGTTTTTTTGTGTTTAGGTTGATAAAAGGCATGTTGAAGCATGCTACTTTGTTTTGTTGGATGGGCATAGTTCGATTCAAGTATTCCTCGTGCATAGAGGCTTTTTTTTCTTTTAAGAATGGTGATGCTGCTGATAGCTGCACTGTATTTACACACGCGGCAATGCTCTGGTAAATGTCCTGCTATATGTCCCTTGAAAGATGCTGCATCTTTTTTTGTCCTCCGATTTAAGCACCAGCCAGTTTGACCAATGTAACATTTGCCGCACGATAGGGGAATGTGATAAACAACCCCTGTGTCACACGGGGCTTAATGTATCTTCTGAGAAAAGTTTCACATTCTCTTTTGGTTGATGTTTCAGTTAACTTTGCGGCACATAGAATGTGCCTTGTGCGGAGGAGACGACAGGACCATAGTGTCGAGCCTCGGGGATATCTTTTTAAATTGTGGGTTATACTACGAATGTACGGTACTACTACTCTTTTCAGATTAGTTTTTGTTTTCTCTGTTCCCTCTGTGTGGGCTGATTTGCGCTTCAGTTTCGTGCAGAAGCTTTCAAACACGCATACTTGGAGACCAACTGGATACCCAGAATTACGTAGGCAGAAAATTCGCTTTTGGAAACTTTACCTAATATTGTGGTGACAAGATTAGTTTGAGGTCGATTGAAGAGAGGCGCAGGAAACACTACATTTCATAGTTAGTCTATGAAGTAAAGTCTAGCCACCAGCCAGGCTAGATCAATCTATATACAAATCCAAGGTACGTTAAGACGCCGATGGTAGAATGGAAGTTCAGCGAAATCTCTGCACTTTCACATTTTCATATCTTAAGTTAATCCTAGTATATTGTACCAACTACTCAAGCCCGCAACTTATACGCGAACAATACGGTACTTCTAAGACGTTTAGGAAAGGGGATATTATTTTGTTTAAATCCAGTACGCGCTTAAGTTGTACTCCTCTCGCAGTGCCTTTGCTGAAAACCAGTGGTTGTACTTTTTGGTGGATTACAGTGTCTGGAAGAGATCTGTTTAAGGCTAAGACCGTCTTTGGCACGGTGGTACGTGGCTGTAAAAGTGAAATCCGCCAGGTAGTCAGTGTCCTGTCGATGGGCGATATTGAAAAGGTAAGTGTCTTTCCCTCTTGTTATGCTTTGCAAAATTAAATTTGAAACCGCCACTGCATTTTCGCAGGAGTTATAAACCTGAACGAAATCGTAATCTGCGAAGGACTGCAAAAAGTGCTAAAATATTAAGGTGGGCTAGTTGGATATGCAAAAAGTGGTCGTTTTTCTGGTTATTCGGTAATACCTTCTCCCTCGACATGCGCGAGGTACCTTCCTCACAATCGAATTCTCTGTAGTCCCACACAGAGTGTGAACGGCGGGGGCGTATCTTTAAAACCCCTGACCTGAAGCACGCCACGTGCGCATTGCTTTTGACCGTGCTTTGACTGCGCTCTCGAACTTGAGGGGCGCAGACGCCAAAGCGTTGCAGAAGGTAGGAAGCTGGTGCTGTGGGCGGGACAACTGAAGCCCCTCGCAGCTCTTCTCACATTGTCAGTTACTGCAGTACATGTTTAAACGCAACGAGTTGCCTCGAAGAGTGTATAATTGAATGAAAAGCCGAAGTATTATCTGAGGCTATAGTAGCTACGAATCCTTTGATTGCTCGAATCAGTTATAAACAATTTTTCAAATTAGTTATATTTTATTTTTAGGGTGTCCAAATATTTGAGATCCGATATTGAATCGTGTATACGTCGTGTATTCACGAGTATGCACCGCTGTGAAATCTGCTGCCGCGAGGGTGAGGTTTGGTCTTGAGGTTCCTTTGTGCGTGATCCTGCGCAAATGAGGCGCTAGTTGCGGCCGCGCTCTCGTTGTTCGCTATATAGTGGTGCGAAGTGATTTGTCATATGATCTAGTTGGATTTCCGACTTCATAGTATTTGAGCGCCCAAATAATTCGACACATCGAAAGGAGTATTTCTGGCATTATTATTTTCGAACAATTCAACACACCAGATGCAGCTGCAGAAAATTCTGATTTATTCTAGAACATTCCTTAGATTGTGACAAATCTTCCCAGACTTTGGCTGGATATAAAGGGCGTTTTTTTACACAAGATGTTTCAAAAAGGCCGTGCAATCTACACGAATTCGGTGTGTCCAGGTACATTATACGTCCAGGTGAACATACTATAGGGGGCTGTTCATCGCAATAGGTTACCTAAAATTTGTTAATTCACTGGTTGGTTAGAAAAAAAACATATGGCTCCAATGGGAGGCTTGCTGGGCGTCGTCGAAACCCACAAAACAAGTACATTTCGGGAAAAAACTTGGACGGTGTTGGAAGGACGGTGGTACATCAAAGTGTCTAGTCGTGACGGTGCGAAAAAGCGGATAAGTATCGACCAGAAAAATTGGCCAGCGCGTCATTTGTGGATGCATTTTGCGGGGCCCAGGAAGACGATGCACTCACACCAAATTTTTATACATTGGGTTATTTAGTGGTGTTGGATTACGCACGGCATGTACCTAAACGAAGGTCGCGCTACTTCACACTTAGGTGGCGCTGCTTCTTGCAAACAGATTATGTTCCGATCGGGGGCCCGACTCGCAAGACCGCTATAGCCCAACTGACCGTCGCACTTCCTCTTCTAGGCCGCCATATATCGCCGAGTCTTATATATACTGCTGCATAGTCGTTATAAGTGTCGTTTTTATTCGTGCTAGCCGCTCTTAGCTAATCATTTTTGGGGTAGAATGAGATGAGCAAATGAGATTGTTAGTTTTTTTGTCTAAGAATTTTTCGTTTTCGGTTTTTTTGTTTCTTGCAATATAAATGAAAGGCTTGGTACCGCATTTTTGAGTCTATACTTTAAGGACCATAGTAATCATTCCAGCTCTTGCTAAAAGCCCTGAAAATAATATTATTACTTATACTGAGTCTAAACTGACAAAAGGGGAGTGTAGTTTATACAGATATTAGTTGTCGGGAATTGATTAAAATAAATTCCAAAAAGTCATTTTTGTGCCTTGTTTGCAGAGACTTAACTTTTACTGCAACGAATATACGAAATGCAGACGTCTGGTCAACACCACGGAAGAAGTAAGTAGTGTGAACGCAACATATTTTCAGTTTGAGTCGAGTAGCATGTACAAATAGATACCTTTAACAAAGGAAAATACCCATTCAATATTTTTTCTAATGCGCCTACTGACAGGAACTTTGCACCCTGAGTACCAGGAAGCTGAGTATAACATATTTAGATATACGTCTTGTGTTACTATGACGACTACTCTAATACGCGCCTATGTCGAAAGGTAAATACCTCTGGCGAATGAATTTGTTTAATTGTGCTGTAAAAACCTCAAGGATGAAGAAAGAATAAAACAATTAAAACTAGGACAACACAACACATCTTTCACGTCGCAGGACATGAAAGATGTGTTGTGTTGTCCCGGTTTTAATTGTCTTATGCTTTCATCATCCTTGACTCGAACCAACATGCTCTTCTCCCAAGCATGTAAAAACCCGCTGTGATTACGGAAAAAAATAAGTATTAATTGTCGACCGCACAACACTTGCTCTAAATATTGCCGCGTAAATTGCGGAGTCGGCAACACGCGCGGCTGCCACGTTGATGAGTGAAGTTCGAAAAAGCCTTGCCCGGATTTTCCTCTTTATTATTTTGTAGCTTTTCTGGAAATTTCCAGCCCATTTGCGGCTGTCATTGAGTGTTGAGGTTCGGAACATTTCTGAAAGTACCACTTGTATAAAATCAGCGATAACGCGCTTCTTTGGGACGGTCAAGGTGCCGTTACCAGATGTCTTCTTCAAAGTGTTATCATTTATCGCTAGTGTTTGGCACCTTGCCGGAGTTAAGGAAATGTGGCACAAGAACACCACTTTTTGCCGTCTGGCACCTTGCCGGGCTCGAGGGCCGAGTGCGGCTCCAGACAACTGTGTCTTTGCTTACGGATTTAATGGTTTTAGAAAGCAGCTCTCAGGCGCCTGTTTTCGGCTTGAGCGGCATCGCCGTCGCCGTTGGCGTAACCGCGTGGTGCATTAAGGGACGTTTCCCATAAATATGTTACATTTGACGTCACGTGTATCGTCAAGAGTGACGTCACGAAGGTTGTGACGTCATTATGGAAAACGTCCCATAATGCACCACGCGTGACGTCACGAGTGACATCACGAATGTCACTTGTGAAGGTCACGACCTTCACGAGGCTTTCACGAGTGACGTCACGAAGGTGATTAGGGTCACGAGGGAGGAGGGAGGGAGGGAGGAGGAGGGAGGTGATTGAGAGGAGGAGGGAGGAGGGGGAGAAAGAGGGGGAGGAGGAGGGAGGAGGATGACGAGGGGCATACCCTCCTCTCAGTACCCTCCCCTCCTCCTCCTCAAGAGCAGCGCTCTAATTCGGAATTACAGGGAATTGCGAACGTCTTTCTTTTTTTAAATACATCTAGGTAAAGCAGTTTTCAATTTTGAACATCCTCTCGTTACACTACCCGAGGAGCAGCAGGACCCACGCCGGCTGCAGAACCGGAAAAGTAATAAAATCAAAACAAAAACGTTCGCCGGGTTGGGCTTTTTGGCGTGCTAAATCTTACCACTTAGGTTCTGCACAAGGACTGGTCCCAGCAAGCAATTGGTGAAGAGTCGCAGGATAAAGGCGCGGCTGCTGGCCAATGTACGTTAACTGCGACTTGTTGATGCCGAGGCAACTGCAGCAGGTGTTGCGGTTGTCTTCGCCAGGGCAGAGAGTGCAGCATGCACTGCTACTGCAAGCGACAATGCCAGAGATGCCGCGGAACCACTGGCTGGATGCTCTCTCCAACTCGCCTCTAGAAGCCTCAGAATACACAATCACGCTCACAACTCACTCCCTCGGAGCACTCAAGGAAGTCAGCACACACTGAATACTCGATTTCTACCACGTCGAGCATCGCTGTTGCAAGGGCAAGGGACGAAACCGTAGTTGGGTGCACGCGTGCGTCCTTTGAAGGGAAGAAGACAGCCTTGAAGCTTGAGAGAGCAACACTCGAAGAACAGAACAAAGGTGCTGCTGCAGCTAGTGTGCGTAAAAAGTCAAGCATGACGTCTAGTTACAAGTTTTAGTACTGGAAAAGGAAGGCGCTGCTGCGGAGCGGTGGGTGGAAATTCTGGAAGGAGCCGCTCTACAGCACGGCCGGGGGCACCACTTTAATCGTACTGTCCCTGAAGCATTCAAAGTTCGCGCTCAACGTAACTTAAACTGCCTGCTGGATCACGCTGTCGTCCACAACGCCCCGCATCCCTGACCGGCGGAGCAGGTGACTACCTCAGAATTGACTGGAATGTAGAAGTATTTTGTTCGCTGAGAGTTGGTCAGCAC
Organism: Ixodes ricinus; assembly: GCA_037355805.1. Taxonomy (NCBI): domain Eukaryota; kingdom Metazoa; phylum Arthropoda; class Arachnida; order Ixodida; family Ixodidae; genus Ixodes; species Ixodes ricinus. The sequence goes on from JAZHYW010040196.1 coordinate 10,019, forward strand.
AGGACTTGCCAAGTTTGACGACCATGTAGAGAATTACAGGGCATGGAGAGCCACGTTTAAGGCAATGGTGCCGGCCCATGAGTTCACCGCCAAGTTCACCGCCAGAAGAGCTCGAACTTCTTGTGAAGTTGCCGGGCACCGAATCGTCCAATTACGCAAAACGTTTGCGGTCGGTATACGTCGACAGCCTTTCGACTCGTTTGAAGATAGTCTAGGAAAGGCTGGAAGTATGCATATTTACCGGAACCAATTGAAGACGCACTCTTCAAGAGGATCGGAAATTTTCCCAAGCTGTCCGACAAGAAACATCCCAAGTTACCGGAAGTGGGAGGCCTACTATTGGAACTGGAGGCAGAAAAAGCCGATCCCCTCCTAACGGGCCTAAGCTAACTTGACACGGCAAGTGGGGTGAACACAATCCTGGAGAATATGCTACACCGTTTGTAAGATATGTGGATATCAAGAGACTCGAGGAACAAGGCGGTTCACAACGACGCCTTTCTACCCTTTTCATTCTTCTAGAAGTTTGTCCGGGACCAGGCGGGGGTGAGGAACGAGCCAGGTTCTCCTTCCTAGAGTAAGCGCTCGTCCTGTTCGCCTTCCTACTTTTTTCCTCGTCTTTGTTAGCGCTTTTGAATTTTATGTCATGAACCAACTCGCCCGATTCTCCACTTTAGTTCAAGTTCTCCTTTCCGTACGACGGTAAGCGCCATAATTGGTTCTTCAAAGAATGAGAGAGCGGCAACAACGAGCTTCAGCAATACGCCTATCTCAGTCCATGTGACCGACGTGACTTTAGAAACCGTTGAACAGCCTACGTTATCCACAACGAAAAGGACGGAAGACCCTAATAAACAGTGTCCCTATAAAACCAGCCTCACCCTCTTCGAAAATGTCGTCGGTTCAAAGATAAACTCCACTGTCACGTTCGACTGGGATCGTGCACGAAATCAAGAGAGGTAAAACAAAAGGGTGAAACAAAGAAAAATAATCTATATTTACAAAAACAAGCAAAGAGAAATAAATAAAGCTCCCAAACAACTGTTTGGTACATTTTCGTGATAAGCAAATATGAAGAAGAGAATTATAAGAAATCATCCCACTGGACAAAGAAATAGACTAGAGAGACAAGAACGTCTGTGTCTCCTCATTCAAAGTCAAAGAGGGCCTACTAATACAATTTCCGGCGCTGGTAATCCTAAGTGTCTCCTTAATTACCCTCGTAAATGGATCTATTTTTTTGTGCTGACAACAGTCGTCTCAGCCCAGCCAGGGTAACAATTATTGTACTCATTAAGATGGTCTACAATTTCAGAATTAAGCGAACAGTAGTTAACCTCTCTTTTGTGTTCTAAAAGCCGGTCGTTAAGGCAGCGGCCAGTCTGACCTACTGTGGGAACAACGTGTTCCCCGCATTTCTATCTAGGCCTAGTTCAGGCAGGCCGTGGGACGTCGCCACGTGGGGGCGCGTCCCGAATGCGAGGGCGAAGCTGTATTCCCTGGTGGGCGGCTTTACCTCGTCCTTCTCGGGTGATTTGCCGAAGGCACACCCCTCGGGATCATGACTTGGACGCGTCCGCCCCTCCGAGGAGCCAACCTACATCCGACCCACCCCGGGCGCGTCCATTCCCGCAGGCTATATAAGACGGCCCTAATCCAACGAGCAGGACACTCGCTGGGGGAGGCTCTGCTTGACGGAGCCTTCCTATTCTTTATCTGATCCTCCCCCTCCGTGATACTGTCAATTGTGGCAGCTCGGACTCCGACTGGCGATCCTGTCAAAAGAGACAGTGCCGTCATCTCCAACATTGTTAGCCCTCGGGCAAGCGTGTGACATTTGAGTCCATAAACACGTCTTTATCCGGACCCAAGGAACCTTCTGTGTTTCTAAGTGGTAGCCCCAAAGGGCAAATCCCACACTACATACGAAAACCCACATGCAAAAGGAATTTCATACACTACTGCAATCTCACAATTAGTTAACGGATCTCTATGATTTTTTGGCAACCATGCTTGTTCCCCGAAAAAGGAGTGAGCTTAGAAGAGTAGTAAGCTGGGCGAGTTGGTAAACGTTGAACATGGTTAAAAAACGCGCACAAAGAGACGAGGACAAACAGGGAAGGAACACAGAACACAGACAAGCGCGCAGCAGAGATGAAAGGAGAAGAGCCCGATGTAGAAGAAATAAAATCATTTTTGAAAACAACGTTTTCACCGTGGCTCTCTGCCAAGGCCTTGAGGGTGTGAGAAAAGAGGTGGAAAAAAGAAGCACACCTACTTCTCAGGTTTCTTGCGGGGAACCTCTTGTGAAGGAACAGACATTAAAAAAAACATTCCTCAACACACTCAGCAGGAGAGACGATCTATAACGTGAAGCAATCAGTCATGACATTTAAAAAGTAACACTCTTATGAACATAGTGAAAACAAGACTTGCCCACAGCATTTTTGATGACAGAGCATGCCACTCTTCTTTTCACTGTTTTCGGGTGGCAACTTCGAAATGGCATCACCGGTTTCGGGGCATCTTTGACATAGCTCCAGCACACTTCTTGAGATTGGAAAAATGTTTAATATAAAAACTGAACACAACCAGAAGTGCAAATTGCAGTGGTGAAGGTGAGTTCCGGAGCTTGATCCTTTATAAAGGAAATCCAACTGAACACATCCGGTCCCTCAAACACGCAGATTAAAAAATCGTCAACACACCACTTGATAACTGGCTGACTTCAGATAAGATCGACCGAAGAGTGGCTGCTCGACATTTTTTAAATCAACTGATGTTTTTATACGCCATTGTCTAGTGTCTGGTATAAACGAATCTACACTTAGTTTTGACCAGGAAAAAAATTTGGGGACAGGAAAAATCGTAAGGCATGAAGAGGTGGACAGTTGCATTCACACGCACTGAGGGAGGGGGGGGGCACGTTTGAAAGTGAATAGCTAAAAGGATAAAGTTAGAAGAATTCTAATACTTTTTTTTAAACAAGCTATGGGTAAAGCTTGCTTATAATATAGAGTAATAATATTTTTTTTAATTTTCTTTATTTCTCTAAAAATTGCCAAACATACTTTCTCGAACGACAAATGGCAACATTTGGAGGTCTGTATCTCATAAAATAATTTAATCATTATCATGTAATTTGCAGGTAGTATTTATTTATATATGGCTATTATTAAAAAATAAATAAGGTATCTGAATGATACGATAGTCGGGATATATTTAGGCAAATATGGGAAAAACTTAAACAACGAATAATTCCGATGCAAATAAAAAAAGAAACACCACCTTCTATTTTTTTTTTAATTTGGGTATCTGTCATACTTTACTTCGGCATTCATATATACTAAACGCATGTTGCATTAATCTATAAAGAAGACACAACTCCCCAAAGTAGGGTCCTTTTTCAAAACCTACATTTAGCAGTGCCCTATACGAGAAGTGACTCTGACTTCCAGTTTCAGAAAACTAACACAGATCTTTCATATATTTTTATTTAGATGAGGTCACTGACAACTAGAGAAATCGGACACACACTAAAAGTGAGGAAAAACTATGTACAGCATTTTACATACAGCGTACAAAGAGGTATCATATTAGGGACTAGTGATTCGAGAAAAGTTGATGCAATTAAGTTGTACTTTACGGTATAATTTACATCTAAAAAAAAAGCATTGTTTTTCGGCAAAAACCGAAAAACAATAAATTACGTCGCCTTAGTTTGTTCTGCGTCGTCACATCGGGTGATAACATCAGTAAGCTTTTCATGAACGATGGAAATGGATTCGCTTGAAACACCATCATTTTGAACGTGAGATGCGTTACAAGTTTTTGTTTCCAGCGCCACTTCCCTTGAGTACAGCATCTGCATGCTTTCGTCCATCTTATTTTGCATCTCTCTGAGTTCTTTTATTTCTGAGAGAATACTATACTAACCTTGCTCAATCCTTTGAATTGTGGCAAGCACCGTTGTCAATGATGACGTCAGAGTTTGAAATGGAGACAGTGGGTGGGTCATCCGGCCTTGGATTTGCTTCTACGTCATCGCACATGAGCAACATAGTACCCGTCAGTCCCGCGGGTAACAAGCCCTCACGCGAAAAACGAGCACGCCGGAAGGTTCAAGCCAGTTGTCGGGGCACGACACTGCTAACAGACAGTAGTCATTTGCACGATAGCAAGCAGCAAACTCCAAATAGCCAACCTGTAGCAGGAATATGAATGAGCGTTCCATTCGCTAATGCAGTGGCATGCCCCAAAGATAGCTTGAAGTGGGCGAGCTTCTGTAGTCCAGCTGTGATGGCGGTGGCGTTCGTGGTTGATGATCGCTGTTGCCAGCTGAAGTAAGAGAAATCCTCCAGGTCCGGCGTCATACGAGTTGTTTTCGCCGACGCTTGTCCGCTCGAGGCAGGCCTCAGACCGATGATGTCCGTGCGTGGCAGTCCAGCATCCACGCCTTCGCTGAAGATGGTTCGAAGTAGTACCTAAAGCAGGAATATGCATGCGCGTTCCATTCCCGATGCAGTGTCATGCCCAAAGGTCATTTATTCGTGACAAATAAATGCTCGATGCTTAAAAAATAATTTATCAATTATTTTTGTTCCAAGTGTCAGTGTACAAGCGCGACACTCTAACGCAAAAATTCAATTGCAGTTTTTAGTTTTGTTTTCAGAATCGAAACGCTTCAATGGAGACTATGAGTGTTGCGAAAGGTGCTAATTTGGGGAACTAATATACAGGTAGATACTGATGTTCCGACAACACAATTTCGAAGTAGAAGAACTAGCAAAACTGGAAGTATGTTTATTGCACAATAAACGAGTGCATAAATTCCACATGCCCGCAAAATCAATTGTATGTTTGTGGGCGTGACACTGTTGCAATCAACAAGAATAGTGATATTACTATTACACAAAACAAGGTAAAATCCGAAAGAGCGCTGTAGTCGCGTTCGCACTAACCATGGAGTTAGGTAGCTTCTGGAGTCGACATGACGCCACCAGAGGTGAAGTCGTGGCGAGGTCATCTCTGGTTTCGAAGTCGACATTCACCCAAGACTGACCAAAAACGAACAAAACCAAACGACGCTGTTGGACTGAAAGGGCAGCTGACTTGGCGCCAACAGCTTTTCTGGTCACCCATGGGGGCCTCCCCACCGACCGCGCCCTCGGCTTCCAGCTTCACTCCGGAGTTGCTCGTTTGGCGGCCTGGGCCGCTATGCCGCCTCCCTTTGTTCGTACCTCCACGGTACTAACGGTGTCGCACAGCCTACGTGGACATGAAGCCGCTTTTAAATCTGCGTGGAAACGAAATTCAAAATGGCTTTCTGCAAGCCTGGTATGCTATTATCTATTTGTAACCCTAAATTTAGCCCGAAAAAAAAAAAACTACTTTGACCGAGCATTGTTGGGGTGACGTTTAACGAAACCAACATTATATTGATTGTATTTTTAGTCTGTCGATCGAATCTCGCTATAAGACATGCCTTGTTTTAACTCCAATTTCACCATTTCAGTTGGCGAATTGCGGAAGGATGAAATTGCTAAATGAGGTTTGTGCCCTTCAATTAAATTTTTCAGAACAAAAACAAAAATGAAAACGCGTATGATTTTGACGACGTCCAACATACCTTTCTTTCAGTCCAGCCCAGTTCACGTTGAGATGCATGAACCACCCGAGTTTGTTCAGGCGGCTGTGGCATTCATAGTAAGCATTCAAATAAAATTACTCGGAAGAATACATTCAATGTTTCCCCCACAAAAGAATAATAATAATAACGAAAGAATTACGGATTGCCGACCGCTCAGCCTCGGGGCACATGTAGCTCTAGAGGTCACAACCATATGCTAAAATTTCAGAGCTTGCCATTGTCTTATACAGAACCTATAAGTAGATTTCCGTGGCTTCGGTATATACCGATAGACCCCGATAAATAATCCCCGAAGTGGTTTTCTTGTAATCGGAGGAAACCGAAAAAACCCCGAATAAGAGTTTCCCTTAATAGAAATATTCGTGGTTTGTGAGGAAACGTTTTTTTAATTCGATGGTTTTAAGGAGCTCGTGTCACAAAAAAGCCGATGTCGGTGGCGTGACGAGAAAATCCTGATTGGTGGATAGGGTCATGACGCCGCAGCCATTCGACCTCGCGCGGAATTTCAAACAACCGACAATGCTCACGTGAAACATGATGTCACGCGTGGAATTAAATGATTAAAACATGACGTGCAATGCGAAAAAAGGTCGCCGCATGTCTCAAATTATTTCACTTTGTAAAGTAATTCAATTGCCTTGAAGAAAAAAATTGAAGAATTTGAGGTGGGATTCAAACCCACGACCCTTCGGTTGGCACCAGACACGCTACTGACTAGGCCACGCAAGGCACGCTTGCACGGCGAATAAGAAGGCGATGCGAACGGGGCCCGATAACGCTATAGCGTTCCACTCTTAAAGGCGAAGCTTAAGCGCCCTCCAAGTTTTATCTGCACCAATTTTTGTTTGTTTTTTGTTTGTGTGTGTGTAGGGGGGGGGGGGAGGGTGACCCTCAGCAGAATTCGTAGTAACAGCCGTTGGTGTTGCTCTCTTCTTTGGGAACAACGTGGTGGATTCTCATCCTCACTCCGAGTGCGAATAATTTTGGATTCTTATCCGCACTCCGAGTGCGGATAGTGTTGGATTCTTCTCCGCGCCCCAAGTGCGCAAGCGCGGATTGCGTGAGGAGGTACCGAAGGTACGAAGACCTTAGTACGGTGAGTACCGGTTAGTGCGGAGTGCGTTGGACGTTTCCTATCCGCACTCCGCGTGAAGTGCGATTTTATCGCGGGAAATTTTGAACGAAGTGGTTTAGAAGTTCTCAGCTTTGTGTTTTGGCACTGGCGTGTTGGCAGCCTCGACGAGTCTATGAAAATATAAGTGGTTCTGCCGCGTTAAACTGAACCGGAGGCCTGTGTTTCGGAGTTAAACATTCCACACAAATGTTTTTGTTTTTATTTTTGAAAAGAAGATACTATTATTGGGTTGAGCATTTGGGTGCAATTTACACGGTACTCGATCCTCGGGAATCTCGGAGAAGAGAACACAGGCGATCAGTGTGGGGAAAAAGAGGGAAGGGTTTGACTCCCCCTCCCCCCCCCTCCCTCCATTCCAAGTCAGGGACATCCCAGGCGCATCAGCCCTCCCGAAAAACATTTCTGGCTAAGCCACTCCAGGTTAGCACTATTTTTAGAGCGCAGCTCTTAGACGCCGGTTTCCAGCTTCAGTGGCGTCGGCAACGGCGTCGGCGTCGGCGTCGGCGTCGGCGTCACCGTAGGCGTAATTGCGCGGTGCATGATGGGTAAATTTCCCCGCTAAATTTAGCGGAGAACTTTCCTCGCTAGAATTTAGCGGAAAATTTTCCCCGCTAAATTTAGCGGGAAAACTTTCCCGCTAAATCTAGCGGAAAATTTTCCCCGCTAAATCTAGCAAAAATTTTTTTCCCCGCTAAGTCCAGCGGAAAATTTCCCGCCAAATTTAGTGGAAAACTTTTCCCCGCCAAATCTAGCGGAAAACTTTCCCCGCTAAATTTAGCAGAAAACTTTCCCGCTAAATCTAGCGGAAAACTTTCCCCGCTAAATTTAGCGCAAAATTTTCTCCGCCTCCCCCCCTCGAGGTCACGTGACCCCAAGGCCACGCGACCCCCCCCCCCTCCCCCGAGGTCACATGACCCCCACTCCCCCCGTGTCTTCCCCTCCTCCACAAGAGCTGCGCCCTAATTCGGCGTTACAGGGAGTTGTAAATGGCTTTCATTTTTCCTTAGTTTTTTTCTCTTTTTTTGTAGGGGTGAATACTTTTGTTGGCAAAAGAAAAGAAAAAGAAACTGGAGCTGTCGTAAGATTTTCGACGTGTATTGTGTTGCTGCTTAGATGATGACGGTAGTGGCGTAGGAACAAGAAGGGGGAGGGGGAGAGAAATACTGTCAGTTCTAGTAAGCAGTAATCACAAAACAAAGACTCCGCCTTAACCCACCCAATATCCTGAACACTTTCAACAGTAATGCTTGGGAGAATGCCTGAAAAGTCCCTAGTCGTCCTGTTGTTACTGTAGCTTCTTTTTAAATGAATGAACTGCGCGTTCGTTATTAGACGGCGATTGATATGATGGTTGTTAAAATAATATGTATTTGTGGGGTTGTCGGATTGGAGATGTCAGACTATGCAGTGTCCAGGGTGCCGAACACTGGGAGTATGTGGGCCTGCGGGTTTTGGGAACAGCGGCTGTGAAAGTCCGGAAAATCTCTATGGGGGGATTTAGGGGAATGGGGGGGGGGGGTTGCTTACTTTTGTCTTACAAATTGTTTACTAGCTTCCCTTCCATCCCACATTTCTGTCCCCATCCCCTAAGCACCACACAATGTTAATGCCCTTGATTTGTTTATTTATTTATATGGTCATACTGCCATCCGCCAATTGGCTGCCAAGGTAGGGGTAAGATAACGTAACGCAAAGGAAGCAATACATGAAAAATCGTACGCACTTAAGTCAGCACATTTCAATTGTGATACGAGAAGATAACAACAGTGATTCATTTATAACACTTATCTCTCGAGCAGAGCACTAACGAAAAACGACAGAACAAGAAATACATGATAAAACAATCGGCAGTAACTTCGAAGAAAGCTGTCGTATATCAATGATATCATTAAAGCGAATGATGACGGGGTAGTTGCATTCATTACACTTTCAGGTAAACTGTTCCAGGTCATTGGTTGTCCGTGCGATAAAGGTATTTGTTAAACGATCAGTTCCACAGTAAGGGATCGCGATAGTTTTCGAGTAATGTTGCGCGTTTGCTCTGGCACTGAGTCGCGTTGCATGTAAATTTAGGATACCATTCGCGAAGAGTTTTTCACGATATTTTAAAGAAGTTTAAAGCGATTGATTTTGCGACTGTATTACGATGTGGTGTTTTACAGCGAAGCTGTATATGACACACGGGTCAGATTTCTGGAACTTGTTCATGTCGTCGTACTCACGAAAAAAAGCCTTCAGCGATTGATGCATATCACGCATACAACACACAGCACAGCATTCGTTTCAATAAGAAAACATGCCAAAACAAGTATTCTAGCAATATAATTGGCAATAAGACGCTCCTGATAACAATGCGAAGCACGTAGCGCTCACCGCATACATTTCCCGGTAAAGATTACTGTTGCGCTAGCTACTGTGACGGCGCCAGCTAGCTACGTGGGGATTGACGTCACTAGCCTTTCTTATTATAAGTTTACAAACATAAACATCCGCTTCCGTCCCATGCGACTTCCTACCGCTCCGTCTTTGCAAGCCTGTCGAGCTTGGTTGTGTCACTAGTTCTGAAAGCGTAAATTCTACACGGATCAATTTGTACGCCATTATACGTTGTACTGCTTAAGCAGTTACTTTCTTTGCTCGATCACCCAACCGAGAAAAAAACAATATAGCTTTTGACAATATGATTATGGAACTAGAAATTTAACTGGAATTGTTTCTTTAAAACTGAAATCCAGTTTGCAGACAAAGGAATAAATTCCTGAAACCTGAAACCCAGGCAGAATCCAGGAAGATTTCCAGTTCTATAATCCAGATAGAGAAAAGTTGTACGTGTGTTTTCAGTAGGTTCTCAAATATTGTTCTGAAAACAACCCGCAGTCGACCACGTAAAACCGACATTGTATGCTATTATGGAGAGTAAGATTGTTAATATAAAATAAAAAAAGCAAAGGCCCGAGCACAGATCCCTCAGGTACTCCAGAAATTACCGGCACAGTCGGAGAAATTGACCTCTGACCTCACCATATTGGTGACGATTGCTTAAGTATGAATCCCACCACCGCACGAGTCTCTCATTTTTTAGTGAAATTTTAAGTTCTGCCAAGAGCTCTTGACGTCGTACTCGATCAAAGGCTTTCGAAGCTCTACAATACAACATCCATCTGCCCCCCCCCCCACCCCTTTGTCGATGACATTTGCCACTCATTCTACAGTATAAAGAAGCTGCGTAACAGTCGAGAAGCTGTGCTTCAATTTATGCTGTTGATCAGGTATGAAGTTACTTGCCTCAAAGTGAGCCATTCGAGAAGCTTGAATAAAATGTTCCAGAACCTTACTGCATGAACAAAGCTAAAAAAAACTGGTCTGTAATTAGTCACTTAAATTCTGTCACCGGCTTTACGAATTGGTATTATACCTTTGCCGTTTCCTAGTCTGGTACAGCAGCCTGTTCAACCACATAACTGAATATAACAAAACAAACTGAGAGCACCATTTAGCATATCTTTGCAAGAATGTGTTAGAAGCATTGTTTGGACCGCTTTACTTTTTTCTTTGGAAGTGCTTGGAAGACGTTTTTCTGTGACTCCTACACATTCAGTACTTCTATCGAATTTTATGTATATTCCGGTAAACTTTTGACGTTAGTCGTAAATGCTGACGGGAAATAATTATTGAATGTTTTGGCGGTAACTGATCTGTCCAACTGTTTCTCTCGCACAGTTTTCTAAGACGGTTACGTGTTGTCTAGGGCCCCGCAAATGACTCCAAAATTCAGCTGGATCATTAGAAGAAATTTGTTCATTCGAACGTTATAGTACTCATGCTTGGATTTTTTAATTGTTGACTTAGGTTAAGTATGGAACACAGTTTATTTTGCCTTGTTGGTACGTGTTTTGTATGGCTTTTTGCATGGCGCTTTACTTGTTCAATCTCGTTCGTCACCCAAGGACTACACTGCTTAGTGTTCTTTTTCCTGACATGACACAAAGTGCTATATACACGTGTTTGGAGTTTCTTAGAAGAAGTGCCGTAATTGATTTATGTGTCCGACAGTGCACAAAAATACACGTACGAAGCCGTTTTAGCACCGTTTTTAATGCGATGAATTTGAAAGAAAACGCCGTAACTGACCATTTATTTCGTCTGCGTGACTGAGAAATGTTCCAATGTGCCTAGTACGTACAAGTTATTCGTGATATTTGCTCTTATAATCGAGCGCAGAGAGAAAATGCACTCGCTTTTTCCCATAGGAAAACATTACCGGAAGTCAAATTTAGACTGCTTGCTGTCTGCTTCAAAATGCAACAGCACACTAGCGCCAGCTGAGCCTCTAGCATTTATTGTAATAACTCTATGCTTCACGTCCCAGGGAATTTTCGATTTATAAAAGAATTTACAGATGCCACCCTAACAACGCTGCTTGAATTGTAGATGAAACGTTTAACCAACCAATCCTCCAGGTGAAAGCCAAAAGAACGAAGAAGTGCGAGACCTGTTAAAATGTTTCGAGTTTTTTTTCTAAACCAACTTGCCTCCACCAAGATGAATGTTGAACAGCCGAAGGCCCTCGCTGTTTCTCGAACTTTTTTGGCCGTGTAGCATTTATGCTTTCCGGCACTGGTGACATAATCATGCTCAACAGGCTTTCAAAGACGTGCGACCGGACGTCGGTGGGGACGCAAGCAGCAGTTCATGATTGTAAGCAGCAAAAGGGTCTATACCAAATGATTGCCAAAAGAAAAGTAAATGTACGGTAGCAAAAGTTTTTTTTTATATATATGAAAGACTTCGTACGTTACCGTTGCCGCGGCAGCTTATGCAACCGCAGTTTTACCGTGAAACGCATGCGGGGAGCGCTACGTGCTTATCATTGTTCGCGCGCGCTTTATAATCTATCATGCGGTTTTTACACTTGTTTTGAAGTTTTCTCGTTCAACGGGGGATCGGTGGCCGAGTGGGCTAGCGCACACCAGCTCGGAGCACGTGGAGCGAAAGCTCGCGCTGCAGAAGCCAGGGATCCTGGGTTCAATCCCCACCGCTGCCCGTTTTGATTTGGATGAGCATCTTACCGGCGTGCGGTCGTGTATGACTGCTGCGCGTGATGCACGTTAAAGACCCCAGGCTAGAGGTTGTACTGCACTGGCTAAATTTCTCATGTACAGCTAGGAGGCTAGCCGTCAGTTGAGGCAGACCAAGTTCTAGGCTCTATAAACACACACACAACCCAATTTTTTTGTCTTATTGAACCAAGTGTCAAAACGACATGACAGAAGATAAGGTGCGCGCGATGGGTTCCTATCGACTATTCTGTCGATGATTGCTCTGCCGACGGACACGAAAAAAACCCGACCAACGAGTCAAATGCAGCTTTGCTGTAAAAGTAGACGAATTTCACACATTTCATGCCATGACGCGCAGAAAGTGGACTTAGTATAGGTGGGGTCGGATGTCGTCACCAGGGTGTAAGACAGACAGGTGGGGAAATGGCCCATAGAAACCTACCGCAGCGCCGTGACCGGATTGTGTACTCGTCTGCTTGCGGGTTTGCACAATTGCACGATTTGCGACAGATGGTGCTGCGGCAAGAGGGAAAAATTGGAATCGGATTTGCATGGAACTTTATTGGAGAGTGCGCAAAATAGACCGAGAGCACGACAGTCCTCCATTGAATATCCACGAGAATGCATCTCCGTCAGTTTAGCCGGTCGCCACTGGTCTCCCACCCGGGGTGAGAGTTTCGCGGTGCTCCACATAGATGGCGCCACAGAAAAAGAGAAAATCGAGGGGGACACAATCGGGTCGCTCATTTGGCTCTCGTTTCCCCACCTGTCTATCTTACACCTTGGTCGTCACCGATATTGGCGCATACCGACGACTCGTAGGCTGGAAACGAGGGCAGCGTGAACGCTTTGTTTGGCCTCGTGGTAATCGATTCCTCCGCTATAGCCAGACGGCGGCAGCCAGGCGGCGCCAGCAGCCGAAGGTTAATTACGATGATGATTTAATAAATGGATATAACTAAGAGATTGTGTGAAGTAGACTTCTGTCATTGACATAAACACGAGAAAACTCACCCGGAAATTTAAACGTTTCCTCTTAATCCGAAAAAAAAAACTTTTATTGCCGGGCTTGATTAGTGAGGCAGGGCATCGCGGACCCCATTTGAAAATGACTGCAATAGGATATTGATGCAAGGTGGCAAATTATTTTGTGTTTATTGCGTTATCTTTCAAGTAATATTTACACCTTTAGCACAAAATGAAAAAATACTTATTCATATATAAGACGCAATAGTTGGGCGCGCGTTGCGCGATACGGATTATACTGTCGAGACCGGTTATAACGAAGACAACGGGGATCGGAAATCACTTCTCTATAACTGCTATTTCGTTATAACCGACTTCGCTTATAACGAAGTGAAAAAAGAATGGGAAAGCGTTATCGCTTCGCTGTAGCCGCTATTTCGTTATAACCGACTTCGTTATAACCGGTCTCGACAGAACAAGTGTCTTTAACTAAGTTGCTTGAAACTTACTGTTTCGTGTTGTACGGTGCATCGGTGTTCTCTTTTGTAAGCGTTCATGTTTTTCTGGAGCCAATACTACAGTTTTTTTTTAGAGTGGTGTCGCACTTTAGTGAAATTCGAACTTCAAGTTTTCAGACCTACTTAATGATTTATAATACATGTGGGAGTATATAATAAAAAAAACGCTCGTTAATTGCACTCAAAGTAAAATATGTATAATTTATAAAGTTGACAAGTTGCACTTACATTTAATGATGCAAAACTTGAGAGCGAATTGTATTTATTTGTGTAACAGCTGCGAAAACAAAAAAAAAACATGTTCGCATAAATTCAGACATTAGCAATGTAGTGTAGGTCTTCCTAGTCAGTGTTTTGAACTAAAGTCACTGGATTGTGGAAAAGTAGCTCCATTCCTTTTTTTTTTCTTCTAACCTGCTAAACTTTGTCTCATCCTACGATGGGCTAAAGGCCAAAGCCACGGGCCGCCAGGTCCAATCACGTTCCACGCTAAACTATGACATTCTTAGCATTGATCAGGGGCGGAATAATAATGCTCCGAACCCAAATGTGCTGTATCACCTCTATAGCTTCGATACTGCAAAACACCTGTGGGTCATGGCTTTCTTTGCAAGGTAAATTTGTTGATTCCATTCGAATCAGTGTCCACCCTCCCCATGAATGATCCGAGACGCGGGCACAGATACGTTCATCGAAGCAAAATACCACACAATTTCTAAGTGGCTCGTGCTTGCACCTAGAGTCTGTAGCCTTTGCCTTTGGTCCATCGTTGGGTGAGACGAAGTATAGCGGTACACAAACAGATACGAAGATACAGACAACCAAAACCTCGAAAAGTGATTGGTTGAACAGTTTTTCTTGCCATGACAATCGCCGTTTTGGTCCTCTGCAATCTTTGAAGCTTCGAAATGGTCGTTCTTAAAGGGACACTGACACCCCCCAAAACATTTTGTTTATGTTTTGCCAGGCGATTCATTATGGTGTCAGAAAACTACCCAATCAATATCTGGCTGCAGTGTCACGTATAGTTTTAATAAATTAAAAAAAAACGCAACTGATCGAAACTGAAATTGAAACTGGACTGGGAAGAAGAAATCTAGAGGAGGAGAAAGTTACCGGAAGTCACGTGGCTCTGCTACTTTTTTTTTCAATCAACGTATTTCCAGTTTTTTAGAACCCGCAAACAATTTGTATACTATTTTTGACTATATTTAGTATTGAGTGTGTGCCTTCGATGACCCACAACTTTGATTATCTTTGGTGGTTGTGTTTTAACCATAGAAAACGGCACGTGACCATGGAGAAGTTAGTGAGCGGGACTCAAACAGGCCGGTTCTCTATCGGCGGTTTTCAGGCGGAAAGAAAACGACTTTCGAGCCGCAAATTATGTTCTGAATGTAGTTGGGCTCTTATATGTCATGTACAGAAAAAAAACCTTGGCGAGCCTAAATACCCTGTCAGTGTCCCTTTAACCATCCGCGCTAAGATCGCGATGGCGAGTCATCGTACTGAGAGCTTTCCTCACGGATATGGGCGTCTTTGGAAGTGTACATGCGACCCACTCATTAATCTGGCACTTCTTGTCAGATCTCTCACAATGATACTGTTCATTTTGCGTATTTCATGACACAAAAATTATATCTCTAATTCCGCCAAGCACGAATGCTGCATGTCGTGGTAGTGAAAAGATGTGCACTTATTTCTCCGGTGAGTGTGTGGATAACGTAACCGACGTCAGTTCTAATACAATGTCGATATATCAAAAAGGCCTTTATAACGAAATATTCCACCGCGAATTCGGATTGGCTTAGCTTAGCAAGTCCAGAGAAGTTAAGGAGAAACCGCGCATTCGAAATCACAGACAATGTGGTGACCATAGGGCTACAGTCCCAGGATCCAGTGACTTTATTTAGAACATGTGTCGAACAAGTCAATAATTATTAAACCAAGAATGTGAAAGACGTGTTTTTACAGTATACGTAATAGATATTATTAACGACAGATGAATCTTACAAAAAATCTGCAACCGTTGAGGAATTTCATTTTACGTTAAATGTTTGCAACCACAAATACATGTTACCGTTGAAAAACGTTACACGTAAATGTAACATATTATTGTAAGCCTTGCAATAATTGGTCATAAACTATGGACTGTAAACATTTTTATAAAAATTAGTTATTCGTCATATTGATCTCGAATTTATTTGAATTCAAGACCGATATTTTTAAATTGGAACTGTACCTCTATCTTGATGATAGAAGTGCAAGATCTATCTTGATCTTCCCTCGAGAGTCTACGGGCTTATTTCTAATGACGTAAACACGAGTACGCAATAAAAGCGCAAGTTATTTAATAAAAAATACTTCTCCTTTAGCTTACTTGTTGTCTAAAAATAGTTCATTCCACAGAGTGCATGTAACAAAATGTGTCCCTTATGTAGCAAGGTATGCATTTGGGCGAGTTGGTGTATGATGAAAATTAGTAAAACAGTGCAAAAACAACCGAGCTCAAATGGAAAACATACACGCTGTGTTTGTTGGTGTCAGCGCTGTGTTTGTGTGTGCATTTCACTGGTTCTGGTCTCTTTTTCTTTTTTTTTTCTTATTTTTGTCATTACTTACCCCAATATTAATTAGGCTCCCTTTAATATCCCGAGGCCAGTAGACATATCGCCCCGATAAAATTGTCTAGCTCCATAAAATATATCTGAAACATTTTAAGCCAGTCTGTGTTCTCATTGTGTGAATGGATCTATTGAACAAATATAAACTTTAACTTGAGAAAGTTCGACGGAGGTCGTAGAAGCTATACGTATTCCCTACTCTAATAGAGCTCTTCCTTACCTTCTTTTTTTTTCTCTCAAATTGCGTACGCTGATATTGTTCGCTGACACTTATTCCTTTGTCAGATAGAGGCAATAGCTCACAGATACCTTTTCTGGTGACTGATTTATAGGACGCGATTAATAGGGCTGGATAAAACAACAGTCAGCAACTATCGCTTGTGTGTGATAGTGCGACAAGATCAGCAAAGCACGAAACACGGAATGCTCAACAGGGCTAACCGAATCTGTTAACCGTGGTCGCTCACGCCTTTTGTAACGCACTGCCGCAATCTTCACTAAACCTTTGGCCAAAATCCGCGTTGTTGCAGGAAGAGTTGGCCAATGCAAAACGGCATGTTTCATCAGAATTCATGTAACCACTCTTCAGCTCTCTCAGCGAAGATCTCAGTGGAACGTAAGAAGGAACCTTAGCAGCCTTCTCCATTGTATCGTCTCTTTTTTTTTTTAATTCTCTTCCTCAAAGGCCCCTCAAAGAGCAGTCTGATGAGACGGATCAATGAAGCGATTAAAATGTATATTCACAAAACAAATTACAGAACAGCATCCTGTATCTAACGGAAGCAAAACTATCAATTATATAGGGCTACCAACACAATTAATATTTCCGTGTAATGCCAAAATATAAAACAAAGAAAACATATTGCATTGCAGACTAATCCAGACACACCCACATTCTGGCTATAATCGTGATGCATTGTAAAACGCTTAGTTTCTTCCAGGCCAGATAAAAATGTTTTAGTTAAAATGTGTGACTATATGCCATATCAGGCGTTTGTGGTACTCATTACAAGTAGCCAAGGGACTTGCATACGAGTGCTTTTTGGAGTAAATTCTTTAGCCAACTGAATACTTTTATTAGCTAGGAATCTCAAGAGTAATTTCATTCCCTATAGAAGCAATAAAATTACTTGTAACTACTACCATTCCTTCATCCTAACCCTCCCTTCCCCCCTTCTTTCGCTTTCCGAGTTTACGACTTCTTAGTCACCACAGTTCGAACTAAAACTGCCGCCATATTTCCACGTTATCAGCTTCTACGTAAATCCTGCGAACAACAAAGAATGAAACAATTGTTACTGAGCTGTACGAAAGGAGGTCCGGCTCGTTGTCTGGTCAGTGTATATAGTGGTTTGTTTGGTTTCTAGCTGGCACCGTAAAGTCTGACGTATTTACAAAGGCCGTTGAGTACAAATGTTGATGCTTAAAAGGATTGTCCGGTCAAATTTTTTGTTCTTGAAAACAATTGAACATCATTGTTATTGCCTCCAAACGCATCGTACGTGCAATATCTTAATTTACTATGTCCCTCTGCATGAGTAATTGAATTTCAAACTGCTTCAATTGCATCCTAGCGCTAATGGTGCTTTCGTTCGCAACATTGAAGCTCTGACGTCACATAACGCAAAGCGAGCATTTCCGTGTGGTCGTTGGTCCGCGAGTGAATGCCGCAGCCTGCTTCATTGTTGTGGTTGTGCTCGACTTGTTTCGTGGATGGGTAAGATTTTTGTTGCGCGGTTAGTTGCCGCAACCACCGGGCAGCACCTGCGAGCCCAGACTCTTTTCCGCGAGACGTGCAGTGACGAGCAAAATGGATCGTCGCCGTGCGTAGGGACTGGGTTCCCGTCAAGATCGAGATCCCGCTGATGCATCAATCACTTCACAGAAGCGAGCTACGAGCTGAGCCCTTAGCGGAGAGAAGGCTCGTAAACTGAGGTGTGATGCTGTACCAACGATATTCAACTACGTCCACTCCACTCACCCCTTGTCCAAGTCGGATCAATCGGTTTGATTATGCAGCAAAACTGAAACCAACAGCTAGGCCATGTTGAAACGATGTCAGAGGTTTTATTTAGCACGCGTGTTGCCCAATTCTGTTTGACCCGCGTGTGAAAATAGAGCGTGGCTAGGATTTGCCAAGTTCGTCCGAGTCAAGTGACGATCTATAAAGGTTACATGCATTTCGAACGATTCGCCGTTTGCCTTCGACCCGCGGGCATCGCCTCCGAGGGAACAACTCGCAGCCGCATCACCGATCCAGTGGATCCGCCGATACGTAGATATGAGGACTCAGATGCCGCTTCGTGGTCCCAGATGCCGCTGCAGAGGCAAAACTTGCATCATTCTTTTGGCAAGCTCTCCTTGTCCGATCGACGTCTGTCGCAGTTGTGTTTGCACGAGACGGCATACGTTTGCTCGAAGCTAATGGCTGTTTTTCGAGTAATATCCTGCTAAAGGCGCGACTTTTTTGCACACGCATGGGAACTGCATTACAAGAAACGTATTTCAGGAGGGTACAGCCTAGGAGACGTTATAACTCGAAACAAAACACAAGTAATTTATCGACCAACGCTCGTTGTCCCGACCATCCGACGATTGTTTGCTTTATGTGACGTCACGCAGCAGCTACGGATGTCAGCCATTGACACTGGCAAAATTCGGGGTGCACTTTCGTACACACACTCATGAAAGGCATAATTAATGTGGGCACATCATATAGGGTGACCCAAGTCACCAGGCACGGTCTAAAATTGACCGTAAAAATCGACGCCCGCACGTAGCAATCTAAACTTTTCGTCAAAGGTGTATTTCACAGCTCAACTTTTTCTTGTAAAGGTACAAAGCGTAGCTCTCTTTTTGTAAAAAATAGGGCCGAGAAACTTGCCAGGGTCTGCGGTGGGCGGCGACGCCGACGACGAAGTCCAGTAGCGGGGTGTGTATGGCGTTTGTATTGATAGATGGCGTCGGGAGCAGTCTCCAAAGGTGCAGCCCAGCCGACCAGCGAAAGAAAGCAGACGACATGCAGACGAAATCCGTTGGCAGCAAAAGCGCCGTCGTTACGCAGACACGTTTTTTTTTAACTTTAAGTTTTGCTTTTATTGTTCGCATTTATGTTTTAACCGAATGTACTTTAAGAAATGATTGTGTTCATTTTAAAAACCACGCTGGTCGTGAGCCGTCGCGATAAGGAGGTAGCGCCATCTGTCAACACGAACGCCAAACACACCCGCTACTGGACTATGTTGTCTGAGTCACCACCCGCCGTAGACCATGGCAAGTTTCTTGGCCCTATTTTTACAGAAAGAGAGCTACGTTTTGTAATTTTGCAAGTAAAAACCGACCCGCGAAATACACCTTTGACGAAAAGTTTAGATTGCTACGTGCAGGCGTCGATTTTTACGGTCCATTATAGATCGAGCCTGGTGACTTGGGTCACCCTATACATCAAAACAAAAATGGCGCTTGTCTATATGAAGGCTCCCCCTGAGGTAACAAGCGCAAAATCTTAAGTACTTACGTGTTCGACCGGACAATCCCCGTAATGTAGCATTTGCGTCTTTATTCAACCTTCATAACGGTCTCCCGTCACCTAAAAAAAAAATCTAAATCCGGCTGAAACCACCTCTACACTATCTTACCCCCCCCCCCCCCCCAAGATGTCCAATACCGGATAATGTTATAGGTGAGGTGTGACAAGGAGTGTTCGGACTTCCACGAGAATGCACCATCTTCCGAGTTCAAGACTTGTGTGTTTTTTTTTGTGTACAGCTGCGTGAGCGTGGAGCACGTGAGTGCGTTCCTTCGAGCGACAAAGCTAGATCGTGTTTGCTGCCTATAGCCTCCGTGACTTTGATCGAGCTCCCAAAACATCGCTTATTTTGCCTACAAACCGACAAAAAAACCGGACGTTTTGAAAATCTGAAGTAGTCGGTAGAGAAACGGTCGATTTTGCGAGTAATGTCCAATTGCTTTCCCTCTCAAGAAGGAAGTAATCAAATTGAATACTTTGCGCCAAAAGTAATTATAATTGTAATCATATATTGTCTTAGTAACGTACACGAGACCGACGCCGATGCGGTGGACATACTTGTCTTGGCACGACAGAAATGAAGGTCCACATAATGTTTACCTGGAAATGCGTGATAATTCTGGCCAAAATAATCCCGAGGGACGAGAAACGCTCAGGGAGAGACAAACATGACGACACGAAAACACCGGTGCAAGTTTATTTTCGCCCCCTGCCAAGGTAACCGTTGCAAAACGCACTTGCAGCTGTGTTTGAGCGCGGTCTCGTGTTTATCCCTCCTTTGACGAGAAGCAACAAAACACACATCAAAATACTGCGGTACTTTGGAAACTAAAAACAAGTATAAAAAAAATGTTTCCTCCTAGTTTACTAAATATAGGCTTTCAGTGTGTACACGTTAACGGCTAGCTGCGTCGAATGCACTATAGCCGAGTTCGCATACCGGCGCGCAGCGCACTTTTAAACACACATTGCACTAAAAGCCTATTAAGTGGACAAAAAAAAAAAAAACAGCGCCGAAAAAGACGGGGACACAAACGAAGGGAAAGAAGACAGGACTGTTTATCTTCGTCTGCGTCCCTGTGTTCTTCAACGATGTTCTTTTTTTTTTTGTTTTTCTTTTTCTTTTTTGCAATGAGCCATGTGGTTGAAATTTTCACTGCAATGCTGATTTGAACAAATTTTGTCTATCGTTGCGTGTTGCTTTTTTTTTTTTTGAAACATATTTGTAGCATTCTGCAACGTGCACCTTGTGTGTATTATGCGTAGTTCCGCTAAATCTGTTAAGGTCTTTCAGGTACTGTTCTGAGTGACTCCGTGGCACGACGTTCCCGTGGGATTTTATAGTTTTATAAATTTTTTTACTAAACGAGATTCAATATCACCTAGATGCATTGTTACTTCCTTACAGGAAATATACAAGACCACAAATCCCGCATTCATCTATTAGCTTGTATGCTTCTGTCTACAGTCTAGCGTCCATATTTAAATAAAATTTGATTGTTTTCTGTATCAGACAGGCTGTAGCAAGTCAACAACGAAGTTTATTTAGTAAGCAGTTAGTAATTTAGGCCGACGCGGCCAATACGGATACTAGGCACGTGGCTCATGTAATCTCTTACGAAAGATGACAATGCGGTTTACATTCAACGTAGACGTGACTTGCACGATACATGAAGATACGTGAAGATAATAGTTTAGGTTCCCTTTATAAGTTACACGTTTCTGCTTATATAGTGAAAACAAAGTGGCCACAAATTTGAATCTGCTGTCAACTCGAGAACGCCAGATTCACTTGTTTAGTAAAATGTATTTATTTAAGTCAGTTATTGTTTTTGAATTAATTTAGGTAATTTAAATCACATTTTGATCACTTTTTTCTAGAGGACTGTAGTTACACCTGTTTTCACCTCAAGAAAAAAGCAAGTTTTGCGCGTTGTTCGTATGCGGCGCGAAGTAGTTCTTAAAAGATTTGGTTGTCGTAGGAAAAAGCGATGCTTTTGGCGTTTGGAACGTGCACGTCTTGATAAGAAAACATGCACCTAATTTAAATTCACTTATATAAATATCTTAATTATCCACATAAAAAAGGTAAATTAGTAACGCTCCGCGAGCGTCCCGACTTTTTTACTACAGTTCTTGAGGTGAAAACTGACATAATTCTCTTCTAGATTTTTGTTGTTGTTGTCTTTTTTTACCAACGAGACAGGTTTTTTTATTACTAGTTGTTCCAATGCACCTGAGTTTTGGAATAGACCACTAGACCCACGCCGAGTGGTGACCACCAGCAAGGCGCGAAACTCCGGGACATGACCGCAAGTACCGGCCTTATGGACGATTATGACGACAGAGCACCTCGGGATACGACAGGAAACCAAGTTGCTGTCGCTCCATAAGTGAAATGTTTCAATTTGTACAATTCAAGCACACTGGTCATACAATAGCCAATTACAATCCACCGCTTGGCAAATACGTGCTGCCACCTAGACACGTGACTGGGTACGAGATTAGGTGGCTAGAAAACAACACGCGCACAAGGCCTCTTCGCCCTGTTCGAAACATGATGTAAACATGGTGACGCGAACATGATGTAACCGACACAAGCTCGGCTACATCATAATTGCCCATTGAGCCGCTGTGACCAAGATACGGCTCCCCCAAACTCGTCTTTGCCCCCATCGTGGGATATCTTCTCCACCGAAGTCGATACAAAGAAGCCATCTTCCCTCTGTGCTCGACCAGAAGGAAGAGAGACCCATTTACTTTCGAACCGATGTTTCTACAAAAGGGCCATTTGTGGTGATGCAGTGTTGAGGAGTGGTCGTGAGGTTCGTGGGTAGGATGCTAGAAAGAAATGACAAAAGACGCGCGGATGCGTTATGGGATAATTCACATTGCACTCTCGAAATAGGGAAAGAGAATATTCACAAAACTATATACATCACTTCAACAAATAGACTCGAGTGTCCCCTAAAATGTCCCTTGCTCACGACTTTTAAGCCCTGGCGGCGTAGCACCCGTGGCAGCCGATGATCAGGGGTCCACCGACGTCAGGGCCGAAGGACGCAGTGTCGAGGTAGTTGAGCGTTGGCCGAAGGCTTGAATCAGGTCCAGCACGTCTGTGGCACGGAGCGGCAACGGGTGTTCAACTGCGCCACGCATGCATTCTTGTCTACCTCCGGAAGGTTGGCGCCCGGACTGCGTGAGAACCGGGCTGTGGGTCGGGCCTCTCGACGTCTGGTCACGCCGACGGAGGTCCGGCTTGGTTGCGTCCGCTACCTCCTTTTCCATCCACCCGAATCTTCTCCCGAGGCTGTCTCGCGTGCCCCACCCCGTCTTCTTCCTTCTCCTCTTCCTGGCTTGTCGCGGGATCACTCATCACTGGAGTCGGTCGGTTGCCCGTTGACAGTGCGCCAAGTCACCTGTTTTCTAAGAGGCTTTGTGCTATACATTCTTTTGATGTTCCGGTTTCTGGTCAATTATCTTGCGGGCCTTTCTTGCCAGTATTTATTTTTGGGGCGTTAAACTGTCAAGAGCAACAAGTTGCTATAGCATTGCTGAAAATATATATAGGGCAGGGAATAGTAATTCAAGTTGATGCACCGAATCACGGTGAAGATATATTCCTTCCAGCCATCGTCAGAATGGTCAGCCATGATTCGCGGCGGGTGTTGCGTATAATCAGCGGCACCGAGATAGGGTCGAAATACATAAAATGTTTGGAGTAACTTGCTTAGATAAGCCTTTATTTCATGCTGCATATCATACATGGCTAGCGGAGAAAAAAAGGAAAATAAATACCCGTTGGTCGTTGGGCCAACCGCCTTCCGCGAATCGACCTAGTAGGGGTAGAGACCTCGTCAGGCATCACGCCTTTAGTCTCTGCCCACCACACGGTCAACGGAAACCCAACAAACAAACAAGCAAACAAATAAAGAAATGAACAAATAAACAAATCTTACACGAGAACAGAGCATTCAGTGTTTTAGACCAACCACTTTCTGACATGCGACCCTCTATGCACAAGCAAATGCACACAATTAGTTCTGCGGAGTATGGGAACATCCCAAATAACTTTTTTTTTTCAAAGGTATCGTATTTTCCGGACCGTGTAGTTCATGGATTCTACCTGTTTAAAACCGGAAATTTCACGCTGTGCGGAACTTTGCAAGTGTTGACTTCACAGGGATTTTTTTTTTCAAGATGGTCCATTATGGCGAGTTGTGACGGATCTTGTGAATGCCAGAGTATATTTGTAATGATGATGTATGTATATATAATACGAGATTCTTCGGGAGCTAACATACCGGGAATTTATGAAGGTGTGCTGTGCATGACACTTTTTATGCATGCAAACTAGGCACCAAATAAAATTAATAAAACATTGTTTTTTATTTAGAATTTACTTTTGCACTTTATACACAGGGTGCAGATTATTGACCCGAAAACACGGTAGTGCAGTATCTGCATCTCTTCCCCACCGGACTGTAATCCTCTATTTGTACTTCCAAACATTTGATTTAGTTTTCAGATGTGTTCCTCATACCATCGCTACACTTTTCTTTTTGAATGTAATTCGGTATCATCAATTTAGCTATATGTTCCCTATATCCCAGTGTTTGCGTTCCCAAAACACTTTTATGGCATTCCTGCTCTAACCTGCTTTCATCTAAGCGGCTTTCATGCTACCAACGATGAGCGCGCGCACTCCGCAGAAGCAGCTGGTCCCTAGCGAAAGAAATAAATACCTATGTCACATAAAAACATTCTTGCTCAGTAGCGCCATCTATCGGGTAGCCCCGGCACACTTCCGGTTGAAGTATATTTCCTTTTTTTTTTACTCATAAATATTTTATTATTTGTGTGAATTAAATTTGACAGGGCTTTAGTGGGCCATTTCCAGAAGATGGCGTGAATATTTCATTTCGCAAATACTGTGAAACCCGCCGTCTAGCTTCAGAACCGGAAGTGGCTGGGGGCTATTTGCACACTAGCGCCACCATGTTTCAACTCACGCGAGAAAGAGCGTATAGTATTGCCATCAGTACCTCACACGTGGACGGCAGATGAATGTGACACAACTACTCCAACAATTATATCTAACGATGGAAAATATGCACCTTCATGAGATGCAATTCTATCTAACGATGCAAATATGCACCTTCACATCTGTGTCAGGAGAGTTGACTTGAGTCAACTCTCCTGACACAGATGTTTTGTCATAATGAGGCAGGTAATTAACCGCGTAATTTTGGTTTGAGTCTGAAAAATACATTCCAATGAGCAGCACCTAAAACAAAGCACTTAACAACTCAGATCTTACGCCTGGTAGTCTGGCGCTCTGTAAGTATCAGAGTTTGGCATTTCATGAAGGCCAGATAAAAGTGATGCCTGGATAAAAGCGTTGCGGCATGGCTCAACACTGATTGATTTTGAGGGGGAGGGGGGGGGGCTATCAGAGTAAGTAAGTTTTTGCGCAAGGCAAAAATCGACTCCAGACTTGTTAGATTATTAAGCGAGTGTCTTTCAGGCATGTCACATTTTTTTTTCTTTATTGCCTAATTTTACACAAATAACAAACATATTTCTCTTTATGAGTGCTAAAGACATTAACCAACTTGGCTAATGTCAAAAACATGAAACATATTTTATCTTGGTCAGATCTTCAAGAAGGGACAGCCGCACATGGAGTGCGATAGTCGCACTCAAGGTGCGGTTGTTGCACCTTGTACACTTTTTGAAGGAGACACATGTGCTCCCCAAAATACTTATACCCTATGCGAAAGTCGCTATCTGCGTCACGTACCGTCATACGGCATAGCCATACACTGTGAAGGCCCACGATCATTATCATCTCGTAGGGGACAGCGTCCTCTGGCTCTACAGTTAAGAACCTAATGCCTTGGGGTGTTAACGGGAGGTCTTTTCTCAAAGCCATTCGAAGGACGTCCAAGAAAAACTCTGCATCCCAGCAGTCTAGGAATACATGTTCGACTGTTTCCGATTTTTTACATAACAAGCAGTTTTCTGTCCACGCCTCTGGTACACCTTTATCTAAGAGCCAAGCTTTTAAAGGGAGCGTTTCGCTGTGTATTTTTAAAGAAAGACGTTTTTGTGGGAGCGAGTATTACCATTTTTAACACGTTTAAGAAAATCCTGTCTTGGGCCTTCACCGTGGAGCGTTCAGTAAAAGTAGGGGGGGGGAGAATGAGTCAATTAGCTCTTTCGAGAGCCTTTTACGCGAAACACCAGACAAGTACAGCAAAGAAAAACGAGTTGCTAAGAGCCGATCCGCGTCTATGACTTCTTTTATTTAACCTTGAACACTCCATGTAATATCAACGCTCGTTACAACTATAAACTCTGGCAAGGCATTGCGCAACGTGACTTGAATGACTGTGCGCAAAAAGAGGTTGCTCTGATCTCGAAGGAAGATAAACCTGTTAACCATCTGCCCGATAAACAAGTGTGAGAGATCAAGGCCACCTGTCTTGACCCGGCTAAAAAGATTGTCTCGACTTGTTCTTCCCCACGCCGAATACCAAATAAAAACTGAAAATACCCGGTGCATTCGTTGAATATTGATTCGTGAACAATGCAAAATTTGAAATACATAGCTCAACTTTGCGGCTAAAAATGTGTTACAACTAGTTGCACGAGAAAACATAGATAAATCATTTTTTCCCCACTTCAATGTTTTTGCACGCACAGGATCAGTTTCATCGTGCCAGTACCGATCGCTGGTGCGATAGTGCTCTAACGCTATACTCCGAGATACCACCCAGGAGTCGTAGACCATGGAACACCCTCAAACACTGTTGGCGCGTAAGGCCGATTGCCGTGGCAAAGACGCTGCACACTTGTGCATGATTCACTGCTTTATATGCAAGCTGAAAGAAAATTTTAGTTTCTTCAACAGCTTTTCCTACACTTTCTTCGTCAACACAGAATATAGCTACGTCGTCCGCGTAGGACAAAATACGCACTTCACTAGCATGTAACCTAAACCCATGTGCATAGATATTTCTACTAATGCCTAAACAAGAAGGTTCAAGAAAAATACAAAAAAGTAAAGGCGAAAGGCATCCCTGCTGTACGAAAAAAAAAAGGATAATGCGCTCACTGACACGCTTATTTAACAATAAGGCCAGTGTCAGAGATTTTGTATGCCATGCGTACACCATCACACAAAATAGACCCACATTCCCGTTCTTCAGATTAGCGAAACAAATTTCGTGGGATACACGGTCAAAAGCTTTCTCAGTGTAAACTTGTAATAGTGCACAGTCCATACATACTGTCGCAGCATTCTAAAATACTGCGCGCGACATGAATGTTAGTAACAATACGTTTTCCTATCATACCGCATGTTTGGTGTGAACCGACAATAATGTTTAGTACACTTTTCAATCTTTCAGACGAATCCTTCATCGAAATTTTATTATCGGTGTTTGACAAATTTATCTGTCGATAAGAATCAACAATACGTAGCTTCTTGCTATTATCACTCTTTAGAATAACAATTGTGTGCGCATAAAATAACGACGGAGGCAAAGCTTTTAAATCATACTCCTCGTTAAATACGGCATGCAAGAAAGGCGCGATTTGACCTTTGAAATGTTTGTCAAATTCCTCCTAAACCGTACGGACCATGCGATTAGCCGATTTTTCAAATCATCAATTCCATTTTCTACTTCGCAGAGTATTATCGGCTCCTTTAATTTTTCCTTCAGATCATTTACTAGTTTCGCCATTAACAAAAAATAGTCTGCATTTTTTTTAATTATTGGTAGGGCTGGGCAGTTGATCGACTAACCTTCCGATTAATCGATTAAGGCTTTATTCGGGATCAATTTTTTCAACCGGTTAGTCGTTTTTTTAATCGGTACCCAAAGAAAGGTCGATTGGACGCACGCATGGCTCTATCCTGGACGACCTGGACCCGTGGCAGTGGTGGCGAACGCAGGGCTCTCTCCTTCCCGAGCTAGTGCCAATCGTTAAGAGGGTGATGTACGTTTCAGCCCGAGTGTCGAACCGAAATTTTTATCGGTTCGGTTCCGGTTCGGGTTCACGGCTTTCGGTTCGGTTCCGGTTCAGTTCCGGGGAGCAAAAAATAACGGTTCAAACCGGTTCGAACCGGTTCGAACCGGTTTGAACCGCTAAATTGAGAATATTTTTTCCGCGTTATTCTGGCAATATACACTATTTACGCCGTGAGACGATTAACTATATAGTTTCTTCGATCGTCCGTGCAATTTACTTTTGTTTTTAGGTACCAAAAATATGAAATTCAGTTATTTAATTTCGACGCAAGAGTAGAAGAAAGTCTACATTAACGTACATAACGTCGTGTTCATACGACTCAACATCCCTTTGTTTACCAGTAACATATATTTTACCTGAATCAAAATGTTTAAGTACAAGACTAAAGAGTTGAGCTTGTTGGTACATACCTGTAAATAGATCAGCTTGAAATTTAGAACTATACTGTATTTTCTTGTCCCTTCTTCGTGTTTAAGTAAAATTCTAAAGTTCAAGCTGATCTATTTACACGGTATAAAATGCTGTCGCGGAGTGTGGTAGGTCGCCTAAAATACCCGTGATTGGTACAACTTTGTGTCGCAGTATTAAAAGTGAAATCGTGATTGTGTCCTTGAACTAAGGAATTAATTACATCACATAAAATTATGAAATGAGCACCTCGTGGCCATATATATCATAAAATATGGTTTACGAAATACGCTTCACAATATATATGTATATGATGACGACACAACTGAGCTAAACGCATTGAAATTTTCAAAATGTCACAAAAGTTTTAGGATAATTCCTTTCAGTCTATTTTTTATAGAAACACCGAGCGGCAATCAAAATGCTTGTTGTTCTAACCAAACATAGTTTACACTCAGCACCGCATGCATGCAACTAATCATGCAGCAAGGAGTAATCGCAATTGTTCACTCTAATCTATACGCACCTTCGCACTCAGATCGAATCAGGCCCAAAATAGCGCTTGCCCAAGAGAACATTTTCTTATACAGGATAAAGCTGGCATAGCCTGGCTGTTGAGGTTTGTTGTTGACAAGATGCCGTTCAATTTAATTTGCAAATGAGCATCACCCTTGCTAATTAATGATTTTAACCCGATAGCGTTAAGGAGCTCATGTCGCAGAAAAGCCGATGTCGGTGGCGTGACTGAAAATTCCTGATTGGTCGATATATGGTCATGACGTCAGAGCTACATGCCCTCGCGCAGGAATTTCAAACAACCCACAATGCTCACGTGAAACGTGACATCAAGCTTGGAATGGGAGTGATTAAAACTCGACATGTAATGCGAATTAAAGGTAGCCGTATGTCTCAAATGATCTCACTTTTAAAGTAATTCCTTTGCCTCAAAGAAAAAAAAATTAGGAATTTTAGGCGGGATTCGAACCTACGACCCTTCGGTTGCGACTCAGACGCTTTTAACTAGGTCACGCGAGGCACGCTTGCGCAGCAAATGAGAATGCGATGCAAACGAGGGCCATTAACGCTATCGCGTTCCCCTTTTAAAGGCGAAGCTTAAGCGTCCTCCAAGGTTCTTTTTTGTTAAGTAAAACGAAGTAGTATTTCACGTTCTACTCGACATGGCAGCTACTTAATTCGACACTTTCTGACGGTTTGCGTGCGTAATCGTCATAGTTCCGCCGCGCGCTCCTGTTTACTTTGTTTTTGTCCAGCCCACAGACACATAAAAGTAATGTTCACCACATAAAAGAGGCAATAACAGACTTCTAAATGTTTGAGAAGTTACATGTGTGAGGAACACATAGTTATTCAACCACGGGAAAGAGCTGAGCACGTTGGTTAAACATATGTAGGAGAAACCAGCTGAACACACCAACCGTACATATGAGAGGAGAACGAGAGATCCAGTGGTTGAATGCGTCTCTCTCGTTCTCCTCTCATTTGTACGGTTGGTTCGGTCAGCTGGTTTCTCCTAAATAGTTATTTAAATTAGCTTCAAAATCAGAAATGTGTGTAAGGCTGTCCCATATCACTTACAACGTGCCTGTCGAGGATAAGAAGGCCGGAAAAGATTGGCAGAACACCTTTCAGATAATTTGGGGGGCATTGCTTTATGGATGTCGGCCCTTTATTTATGTTGTCAAATATTCAGTTAGTAATTAAATATATTTTTATAATGATCAATAATTTTACTTTATAAAGTTCACATAACCGCTTGAGACCGACGCGGAAGGACGATACTCGAAACTACGCGAGCTGTGGAGTCTGGGTAAACGTGTTTTTCTGTTTGCTGATTGGCAGATGTGATAACCATCAGAGTTGCAGGAGTACGCCAAACAGGACTCTCGTGCTTACATGTATAAATTGGAAGTAAAATACACGAAATGTTCACAGCACAGAGTAGACTAGCACGTTACATGCTTGAGGTCTTTCCCAAATACGTGAGGCGGCGTTGCAGCTAAAGTTCGTATTATCGACACAAGAAAAATGATAAGAAACGTAACAAAACAGGCATCAGCATGAGCGCGCGTCCACTCTAATCTTCCGCAGCAATATAAACATCGCATGGTATAGCTAGCTCGGAACGCCGCTAGCGAGCCGAGACTGAGATGGCGACCGTCTGTTAGTGCCATGTTAGCGTTCGTGCAGTGATCCGTGCTTTCTCGCTTCTAGAAGCGACAGCATACGCCAAGTGCTATTCATTCGGCAATCTGGGCGCATTGCTCGGGGACAACGCCCCAGTTTATGACACATCGCGTTAAGATGGCGCAGACGCTGTCCGAGTGTGGCCATAACAAGAGCGAAAGCATTTTCAACGTACTGGCGACCAAGTGATTGCTGAAGGTGGACGCTGATTCCTGTAACACTCATAAACGAGGAGTTCTATAACGAATGGCCTGCGGCATGTGGTCTCATCGGCTGGATAAAAGTGTGTTTCTGTTAACTGTTTGGTAGTGCGAAACATCTAGATTGCAAGGTACGTCAAAAGGACTCTGTGCTCACATGATAAATTGGAAGTGCAGAATACTCGATATCGTTCATGACAATAATGACGATACTTTATGATACGTCCCTCAGATAATCCCTTACAGAACGCCTTATTGCAAAAAAAGATGCGTAAAGATGCACGCAATGAAATTCATAATTTTACATAAATAGCGCGAAGGACATACAAAGATTCTTAAAATCTTAGTATAAATCACATTTCATCAGCTTGCATGAGCTCGAAACTTCGCGAAATACTGCCTCGGGAGGCTAATGTTATATTCGGTTTTACCTGCACTTGTTTTGGGCCCTCACTTTACGACACTATGCTTGAATAGTCATGCCCTCTAACATTTCTCTAGGCTGCCATATATCATCGCGAGACTGCTATAAATACTGCACAACTTTACAATTAGGACATCTATTGCTAGTGTTGCGAACATCACATTTCACCAGAAAGCTCAACTGTTTAACATGGTATGCACGTGACGTCATCACACTATAGGCTGGTGGTCATTGTGATTTCTTCTTGCTGAGAAAATCGAATTCGATGGTGCAAAATGCACGCTGCAAGAGGTTCAAGCTCGGTGAAAGCCAATTATTTGAAAGGCACGTATAATTGTTCTTAGTGCATCGTCGTGAGGAACGGCGCGAGCGTTTGGCACGACAAAAACGTGCTTTTTGGCAAGAGCGTTTTTGCAAACAAAGTAGTTTCCAGGGCCACGTTTTTTGGTCTGCGCCAAAGATGCGGGGAAGAGGAACCTTTGCAACACAGAATGTTTTTAAAACTAACCCCCCACCTCCCCCCCCCACACACACACGCACGCACACACACACAC
>JAZHYW010040197.1:0-15390 GCA_037355805.1 Ixodes ricinus
AGCTTGCAATTTAAGCGTTATAATTATAGTGCAATTAAATGCAAGGTGCAAGCGAGAGCTGGACAAGAATGACGAAAATAATCCCTGGAGAAGGGAACAAGAGGACAAAGGACAAACACAAATCTCCAAACACAGCCTAGGTGACTGGTGAGCGACCGAAAAAATCCGCCTGGTCCGGGTATCAAACCCGGGACCTCTCCATTACAGGTGGAGCGCTCTACCAACTGAGCTAACCAGGGGTTAGACGTCAGTAGAGCAAACGGGTTTTATCAGCTGCCACCAGTCTAACACCAACAAGGGTGAAGCTTGCAATTTAAGGTTATAATTATAATGCAATTAAATGCAAAAGTGCAAGCGAGCTGGACAAGAATGACGAAAAATAATCCCTGGAGAAGGGGAACAAGAGGGACAAAGGACAAACACAAATCTCCAAACACAGCTAGGTGACTGGTGAGCGACCGAAAAAATCCGCCTGGTCCGGAGTATCGAACCCGGGACCTCTCCATTACAGGTGGAGCGACTCACTAACTGAGCTAACCAGGGGTTAGACGTCAGTAGAGCAAACGGGTTTTATCACCTGCCACTAGTCTAACACCAACAAGGGTGAAGCTTGCAATTTAAGGTTATAATTATAGTGCAATTAAATGCAAAGGCGCAAGCGAGCTGGACAAGAATGACGAAAATAATCCCTGGAGAAAGGGGAACAAGAAGGACAAGGGACAAACACAAATCTCCAAACACAGCTAGGTGACTGGTGAGCGACCGCAAAAATCCGCCTGGTCCGGAGTATCGAACCCGGGACCTCTCCATTACAGGTGGAGCGCTCTGCCAACTGAGCTAACCAGGGGTTAGACGTCAGTAGAGCAAACGAGGTTTTATCACCTGCCACCCAGTCTAACCCCCAACAAGGGTGAAGCTTGCAATTTAAGGTTATAATCATCAGTGCTGGTTAAATGCAAAGGTGCAAGCGAGGCTGGACAAGAATGACGAAAATAATCCCTGAAGAAGGATACAAGAAGGACAAAGGACAAACACAAATCCCCAAACACAGCTATGGTGACCGCTGAGCGACAAAAAAAAATCCGCCTAACCCGGGTATCGAACAGCACCTCTCCATTTCCAGTGGACGCTCTACCAACTGAGCTAACCATAAAGCACGTCAAAGGAGCAAACGGGTTTCTACTACCTACACCGGGTCTAATAACGAAAAGAAATGTGCAGTGCTTGCAATTTGTTGCTATAATTAGAGGTGGCCTAAATGCAAGGGGGGCAAGCGAGCTGACAAGAATGACTAAAATAATCCCTGATAGGTAACAAGAAGGACAAAGGACGTTCATAAATCTCCAAACACAGCTAGGTGACTGAAAGTCTGTCAGAGGTCGTAGAAGTTTATACGTATTCCTACTCGATAGAGCCGAAATTCGTCTTCTTCAACTTACGCTGACACTGTTCACACTATTCCTTTGCCCATAGAGGCAATATCTCAACAGATACCTTTTCTGTGACTGATTTAAGCGACTACTAATAGGTCAGATAAACAACAGTCAGCAACTATCGCTTGTGTGATAGTGAAAGATATCAGCGCGAAGTACTCAAACACGGAATGCCTGCACAGGGCTAACCGAATCTGTTAACCGTGGTCGCCTCGCCTTTGTAACGCATCAAGCGTAATCTTCACTAAACCTTGACCAAAATCCGCGTTGTTGCAGGAAGAGTTAGCCAACGCGAAACGGCATGTTTCATCAGAATTCAAGTAACCACTCTTCAGCTCTCTCACAGCATCCCCAGTGTAACGTGTGCGTGTTAAACCTTGGTATATCTTTCCATTGTATCGTCTTTTTTTTTTTTTTTTTTAATTCTCTTCCTTAAAGGCCTTTTAAAGAGACAGTCTGATGGAGCGATCAATGCAGCTTATAAAATGTATATTCACAAAACAAATTACAGAACAGCGTCCTAAAATCTACCTTGAGGCAAAACTATCAAATATATAGGGCTACCAATACAATTAAATATTTCCGTGTATGCCAAAATATAAACAAAGAAACATATTGTACATTGCAGACTAATCCAGACACAATCTACATTCTTACATAATCGTGACGCATGCGCAAACGCTTTAGTTTCTATGCCAGAGAAAACGTTTTAGTTAAAATGTGCGATTTATTATCAGGCGTGTGTGGTATTCATTACAAGTAAGTGACTTGCATACGAGTGATTTTGAGTAAATTCTTTTGTTCAACTGAATAATTTTATTTATTGTTATCTAAGAGTAATTTCATTCCCTACAGA
This sequence comes from Ixodes ricinus, assembly GCA_037355805.1. Taxonomy (NCBI): domain Eukaryota; kingdom Metazoa; phylum Arthropoda; class Arachnida; order Ixodida; family Ixodidae; genus Ixodes; species Ixodes ricinus. Next base: position 2,290 of record JAZHYW010040197.1, read on the forward strand.
AGCAATAAAATGACTGGTAACTATTACTATTCCTTCATCCCTAACCCCCCCCCCCCTTCTTTCGCTTTCTCCGAGTTTACGACTTCTGTGTCACCACAGCTCGAACCAAAGCCTGCCGCCGTATTTATCAGATTATCAGCTTCTGCTGTAAATCCTGCGAACAACAGCAAGAATGAAACGATTGTTAATTCTCGAGCTCGTACGAAAGGAGGTCCGGCCAGTTAACTGGTCATTGCATATAGTGTGGTTTGTTACAACACTGATTCAATGATATGATCGCGTTTGCCTGCCCAAGAATACCGCATTACTGGCGGCCACCTGCGGTATTATATCACCTCTAGCCAAGATACAGGTGCTGCAGTGCCAACTGGCAGCCGCCATCATCCATCCGCGTCAGAGTGGTGTTTGGCAGTTGCAGCAGGCTGCCATCAATAGCGTGGGTGATATTCTCGTGATTGATTGAAATTGCTTGACGAAACATGTTTTGAAACCCGGCGTGAACGGTAGCCTGGTCTTGAGGACCCGGTAAAAGCTTCACGAAATCGCACAGCACCGGGAAAAGCAGCACAGCACGCATCAAAAGTCGCATCGAGAAGCATCGAATGCCAGACGCCGCTACGGAATCTGCTTTCGATGCGAGCTGCGCTGCTTTTCCCGGTGCTGCGCTTTCGTAGAACTTTCGCCGGATCCTCAAAGACGAGGCTACCGTTCACGCCGGGTTTCAAGAGTCTGCTTCGTCGAACAACTTCAATCAAGGACGAAATATCACCCACGGTACAGTGTACTAGATCCACGGCTTTTTTATGGTAGCCTGCCGCCATTGCGCTGTCCGCCATATTACAATGATGGCTAGAGATGATATAACTCTACCTAAAGATGGCCGCCAGTGACCGCATTCCGGTCCATAGGCGGAGCTGGCCAAACGCGATCCAGCAAATAGACATAGAGATCAGTGGGTTTCAAGCTGGCACCGTAAAGTCTGACTTATTCACAAAGGCCGCTGAGTACAAAATGTTGATGCTTAAAAGGATTGTCCGGTCAACCTTTGTGGCCCTTGAAAACAATTTAACGATCATTGTTATTGCCTCCAAACGCATCGTACGTGCAATATCTTAATCTACTATGTCCTCTTGGGCATGAGCAATTGAATCTCGAACCGCTTCTACTCGCATCCTAGCGCTAGCGGTGCTTTCGTTGGCAACATTGAAGCTCTGACGTCACATAACGCAGAAGCGAGCATTTCCGTGTGGCTCGCGCGGTCCGCGAGTGAATGCCGCAGCCTGCTTCATTGTTGTGGTTGTGCTCGACTCGGTTTCGTGGATGGGTAAGATTTTTGTTGCGCGGTTAGTTGCCGCAACCACCGGGCGTTGCACCCTGCGAGGCCAGACTCTTTTCCGCGAGACGTGCAGATCGAGCAAAATGGATCGTCGCCGTGGGGGACTGGTTCCCGTCAAGATCGAGATCCTGCCGAGGCAGCAATCACTTCACAGCAGCGAGCTACGAGCTGAGCCCTCATAGCGGAGAGGAAGGCTCGTAACCGAGGTGTGATGCTGTACCAACGATATTCAATCCGTACGTCCACTCCACCCACCCCTTGCCCAAGTGGGATCAATCGGTTTGATTAGCGCAGCAAAACTGGAAACCAACAGGCCAGGGCCATGTTGAAACGATGCTCAGAGGTGTTTCCGGTTTAGCACGCGTAAGCTGCCCCAATCTCTGTTTGACCCGCGTGTGAAAATAACAGAGCGCTAGGTTAGATTTCCGCCAAGTTCGTCCGAGCCAAGTGACGACTTATAAATGTTACAGCTGCATTTCGAACGATTCGCCGTCCGCCTTTCGACCCGCGGGCATCGCCTCCGAGGGAACAACTTCTTCGCAGCCAGCATCACCGATCCAGTGGATCCGCTCGATTAACGCAGATATGTGGATCCAGATGCCGCTTCCCGTGGTCCCAGATGCCGCTTCAGACGCAAAATTTGCATCATTCTCTTTGCAAGCTCTCCTTGTGCGATCGGTGTCCGTCGCAGTTGTGTTTGCACGAGACGGCATTCGTTTGCTCGAAGCTAATGGTTGTTTTCGAGTAATATCCTGCTAGACGCGCGACTTTTTTGCACACGCTTGGGTACTGCATTACAAGAAACGTACTTCAGGAGGGTACAGCTTAGAGACTTCATAACTCGAAACAAAACACAAGTAATTCATCGACCAACGCTCGTTGTCCCGACCACCCGACGATTCTTTGATTTATGTGACGTCACGCAGCAGCTACGGATGTCAGCCATTGACACTGGCGAAATTCGGGTGCAGTTTCGTACGCACACTAATGAAAGGCATAATTAATGTGGGCACATCATATAGGGTGACCCAAGTCACCAGGCCCAGTCTGAAATTGACCGTAAAAATCGACGCCTGCACGTAGCAATCTAATCTTTTCGTCAAAGGTGTATTTCAGAGGTCAACTCTTTCTTGTAAAGTACAAAGCGTAGATCTCTTTCTGTAAAAAATAGGGTCGAGAAACTTGCCAGGGTCTACGGCGGGCGGCGACGCAGACGACCAAGTCCAGTAGCGGAGTGTGTTTGGCGTTTATTTATTTATTTATTTATTTATTCACAATACCTTACAGGCTCTTTTCCAGAGCATTGAGTAAGGGGGTATTATACACATAATTTCACAAAAGAAAATAGAACAAACGCACATACAGTCTCACACAAATTTGTCATGTAGGCACAGCATACAATGAAAACCCAGCTAAGTACAAATTTAGAAAAAAGAAAACAATAACAAAAAACACTGGACTGATATAAAAAGTTGTCAAGTTACACAGAAACAGATTTAAGCGGAAGCGCATTGCTTAGAAAATAAGATTCAAGTTTAGCACGGAACAGTGAGGTCTCGGCAATAGTGACTATGGATTCGGGAAGGTCGTTCCATGCGCGGATGCCACGTGGTACAACTGAGTTAATAAACGCGTTGGTTGACCCAGTGAGGTGTTGAAAACTTTTACTGTTAGTGGTTCGATGAGATGATCTATTAGGGGGTTTAAGGAAAGTAACGCTTGAAAAACGATTGTTATAATAGAACTTGTGAATTAGGCACAGAGTAAAAATGGTTCGACGCACTTCGAGTAATGGCAGGGAACATTGATGTTTTAGGAGAGAGACACTCATGCTATATGAATAGGAAGATGTTATAAAGCGTGCTGCTCGAGTCTGGACTTTTTCAATGTGCGTGGTTAGGTATTTCTGATGAGGGCTCCAAATCGCGGCAGCGTATTCGAGTTTAGGACGGACATATGTTTCGTAAGCGAGTTTGCGGAGATGGTTAGGGGCCGCTTTTAAGTTACGTTTAATGTAACCGAGCGTTCTAGATGCGTCAGCGGTCACAGAGTTAATATGGGTGACCCATGAAAGGTTAGATGTAAAATGGACACCAAGATACTTGTAGGATGAACATACGCTAAGGGATGAAGTGCCTAATGTGTATGGGAACTGTGATAGAGATCGTTTGCGAGTGAAGTTCATTACTTGGCATTTGGATTTATTTAGTGTCATTAGCCATTCTTCGCACCAGTTGTTAATGCGATCAAGATCATGCTGGAGTAGTACGTGGTCATCTGGAGTGTTTATTTTTCTGTACAAGACACAGTCATCCGCAAACAAACGCACATTAGAAAACAATGCATTTGGGAGGTCGTTTATGTAGATAAGAAATAACAAAGGACCCAGGACGCTGCCTTGCGGAACGCCAGAGGTTACATTAGTAATGTCAGACTGAAAATCACCACAGACAGTATACTGAGAGCGAAACGACAGAAAGTTGCGAATCCATGAGAGGGTTAAAGAATCAAGGTTAAGTGACGAAAGCTTAGACAAAAGGCGACAGTGGGGAACGCGGTCGAATGCTTTAGAAAAGTCCAGAAATATTGCATCGGTTTGAGAGTTAGAGTTCATGTTAAGATGTAGGTCATGGGTGAATTCAAGCAGTTGTGCTTCACAGGAAAGGCCTTTACGAAAACCATACTGATGTTTATAAAAAAAATTGTTAGACTCAAGATACGATGCAACATGTGAAAAAATTATATGTTCAAGTACTTTGCACACAACACTGGTTAAAGAGATGGGGCGGTAGTTCTCTGCGAGGTGGCGATCTCCGTTTTTGAAAACAGGAACGACCTTCCCTATCTTCCAGTCGTCTGGAAGCATACCGGTGGACAATGATTGTTGAAATAGTAGACCGCAAATTTCACTGGATACGCGTTTTGTATTTTTAAGAAGCTTAGAGTTAATGTTATCTGTGCCAGCCGATGTAGTAATATTTAGGTTATCTATAATATTTTCAATTCCCGAAGGTGATACGGAAATAGGACTCATGAATTGATAGCTAACGTCATTAATAACGGGCACTGTTGACGTATCCTGCGGCGTAAATATAGATGCAAAATGTTATTTTTAGTATTGATAGATGGCGTCGGGAGCAGTGTCCAAAGGTGCAGCCCAGCCGACCAGCGAAAGAAAGCAGACGACACGCAGACGAAATCCGTTGGCGCAAAACGCCGTCGTTCATGCAGCCGCGATTTTTTTACTTACTTAAGTTTTGCTTATTGTTCACATTTATGTTTTAACCGAATGTACTTTAAGAAATGATTGTGTTCATTTTACATAAACCACGCTAGTCGCGAGCCGTCGCGATAAGGAGGTAGCGCCATCTGTCAATACGAGCGCCAAACCCGCACCACTACTCAACTTGGTCGTCTGAGTCGCCACCCGCCGTAGACCGTGGCAAAGTTCTTGGCCCTTTCTTTTACAGAAAGGGAACTACGCTTTGTAATTTTACAAGAAAAAACCGACCTATGAGTTACACCTTTGACGAAAAGTTTTGATTGCTACGTGCAGGCGTCGATTTTTTCGGTCCATTTTAGATCGAGCCTGGTGACTTGGGTCGCCCTATACATCAAAACAAAAATGGCGTTTGTCTACATGAAGGCTCTCCCCAAGGTAACAAGCGCAAAAACTTAAGCTACTTACGGGTTCGACCGGACAATCCCCTGTAATGTAGCATTTGCGTCTTTATTCAACCTTCAAACCATTCTCCCGTCACCTAAAAAAATCTAAATCCGGCTGAAAGCACCTCTACAATCTGGTACCCCCCTCCCTACCCCCCGAGATGTCCAATACCGGATAATGTTATAGGTGAGGTGTGAGACAAAGGAGTGTTCGCCCTTCCACGAGAATGCCACCACCTTCCGAGTTCAAGACTTGAGTGCTTTTTTGCGTACAGCTGCGTGAGCGTGGAACAAGTGAGTGCGTTCCTTCGAGCGACAAAGCTCGATCGTGTTTGCTGCCTTTAGCCGCTGTGACTTTGATCGAGCTCCCAAAACATCCCTCTTTTTTGCCTACAAACCGACAGAATGAAGTAATCAAATTGAATGCTTTCCCAAAAGTAAATATAATTGTAATCATATATTGTTTAGTAAAGTATACGAGACCAACGCCGGTGCGATGGACATACTTGTCTTGGCACGGCGGAAATGAAAGTCCACATAATGTTTACCTGGAAATGCGTGATAATTCTGGCCCAGAATATCCCCATGGACGAGAGACGCGCAGAGAGAGACAAACATGACGACAATAAAACACAGGTGGAAGTTTGTTTTCGCCCCCTGTCAAGGTAACCGTTGCAAAACCTGCTTGCAGCTGTTTGAGCGTGGTCTCGTGTTTATCCCTCCTCTTGACAAGAAGCAACAAAGCACACATCAAAATACTTCGTATACTTTCGCAAGTAAAAACAAGTATAAAAACTAATGTTTCCTCCTAGTTTACTAAATATAGACTTTAAGTATGTACACGTTAACGGTTAGCTGCGTCGAATGCACTATAGCTGAGTTCGCATACCCGCGCGCAGCGGACTTTTAAAACACACAGGGCACTAAAAGTCTATTAAGTGAACGAAAAAAACAGCGCCGAAAAACACAGGGACACAGACGAAGGGAAACAAGACAGGACTGTTGCCATTGGTTTGTGTCCCTGTGTTTTTCGGCGCAGCTTTTTTTTTTTCGTTTGTAATGAATTATTTGTGCCAAATCTCCAATTTATTGCATATTAAGTATACCGAAAATATTGAAAGTATATTAAACTATATTCAAATTCACGTCGTTATTTTATAAAGGATAGACTACGTATTATTTTAGTGCAACGCTGATTTGAACAAATTTTGTCTATTGTTCCGCGTTGCTTTTTTGTTTTTGGAAACATGTGTAGCATACTTCAACGCGCACCTAGTGTGTAGTATATGTAGTTTCGCTAAATGTGTTAAGGTATTTCAGGTACTGTTTTGAGTGACTTCGTCACACGACGTTCCCGTTGGATTTTATAGTTTTATACATTTTATACTAAACAAGAATCAATTTCACCTAGATCCATTGTCACTTCCTTACAGGAAATATGGAACATAACAAATCCCGCATTCCTCTATTAGCTTATATGCTTCTGTCTACAGTCTAGCGTCCGGATTTAAGTAAAATTGTATTGTTTTCTACGTGAAGATAATAGTTTAGGTTCCTTTTATATGTTACACGTTTCTGCTCACATAGTGAAATCAAAGTGGTTAAAATTTTGAATCTGCTGTCAACTGGAGAACGCCAGATTCATTTGTTTAGTAAAATGTATTTATCTAAGTCACTTATTGTTTTTGAATCAATTTAGGTAATTTAAATCACATTTTGATCGCTTTTTTCCAGAGGACTGTAGTTATACCTGTTTTCGCCTCAATAAAAAAGCCAGTTTTGCGCGTTGTTCGTAGATTTGGTTGTCGCAGGAAAAAGCGATGCGTTTGGCGTTTGGAACGTGCAAGTCTTGATGTGGTAACATATGTCTGATCTAAATTCAATATATATATCTTACTTATTTACATAAAAAAGGTAAATTAGCAATGCTCCGCGAGGATCCGACTTTTTTTACTACAGTTCTTGAGGTGAAAACTAGCATAATTCTCTTCCAGCTTTTTTTTTTTTTTTACCAAGGAGGCAGGTTTTTATATTACTAGTTGTTCCAATGCACTTGAATTTCGGCATAGACTACTAGACCCACGCCGAGTGGTGACCACCAGCAAGACGCGAAACTCCGGGACATGACCGCAAGTACCGGCCTAATGGACGATTATGACGACAGAGCACCATGTAACGACAAGAAACAAAGTTGATCTCCTCATAAGGGAAATGTAAAAACTTGTGCAATTCAGGCACACTGGTTATAGAATAGCCAATCCAATCCACCTCTTGGCGAATACATGCTGCCACATAGACACGCGACTTGGTTCGAGAGTAAGTGGCTAGAAAACAACGCGTACGCAAGGCTTCTCCCACCTGTTTGACACATGATGTAAACATGATGATGCAAACACGATGTAGCCGGCACAAGCTCGGCTACATAATGTTTGCCCATTGAGCCGCTGTGACTTAGATACGGCTCCCCCAAACTCACCTTTGGCCCCATCGTGGGTTATCTTTTACCCCGAAGTCGATACAAACAAAACCATCTTCCCTCTGTGCTTGGCCAGAAGGAAGAGAGAAGGGGTACCAGATCAATTTACTCGAACCTATATTTCTGCCAAAGTTCCGTTAGTGGTGATGCAGTGTTGAGTAGTCGGTCGAGGCCTGTTGACGTGCACACGTCACCTGGTTTCTAAGAGGCTTTCTTTATGCCTTCTTTTGATGTTCCTGTTTCTGGTCAATTATTGAGCAGGCCTCTCTTAGCAGTATTTATTTTTGCACCGGTAAACTGTCATGAGCAACAAGTTTCTATAGCATTGCCTAAAATATATGGATGGAGGGGGATAGTAATTCAAGTTGATGCGCCGGATCACCGTAAAGATAAAATTCCTTCCAGCCACCGTCAGAGTTGTAAGCCATAATTCGCGGTGGGTGTTGCGTACAATCAGCTGCACCGTGATCGGATCGAAATTCATAATTTTTCTGGAGTAACTTTCTCAGATAAGCCTTTATTTCTTTCTGCAGATCATACATGGCTAGCGGAGAAAAAAATAAATATAAATACCCGCCGGTCGTTGGACCAACCGCCTTCCGCGAATCCACCGAGTAGGGGGTAGAGACCTGGTCAGGCATCACGCCTTTAATCTCTGCCCACCACCCGGTCAACTGTAAACCAACAGACAAACAAATAACTAAAAAAATAAATAAACAAATCTTCCACGAGTTCAAAGCATTCGGTGTTTGAGAGCGACCACTTTCTGACAGGCGACCCTCTATGCACAAGCGGATGCACCCAATTAGTTCTGCGGACTATGGGAACGTCCCAAATAACATTTTTGCCAAAGGTATCGTATTCTCTGAACCGTATAGTCCGTGGATTACAGCATGTTTAAAACCGGAAATATTACGCTTTGCGGAAATTTGCAAACGTTGACTTTACATGGATTTTTTTTTTTCAAGCTAGTTAATTATGGCGAGTTGTGACGGATCTTGAGAATGCCAGAGTATGTTAGTAATGATGATGTATGTATAATACGGATATTCTTCGGGAGCTAAGATACCGGACATTTATGAAGGTGTGTTGTGCATGACACTTTTTATGCGTGCAAACTAGGCATCATATAAAATTCATAAATTATTGTGTTTTTTTTTATCTGAATTTACTTTTGCAGTTTATACACAGAGTGCAGATTATTGACCCGAAAACACGGTCGTGCAGTATCTACATATTTTGCCCAGTGAACTGCATATCTTCCTAGTACTTCCAAATATTTGATTTAGTTTTCAGATGTGTTCCTCATACCATCGCTACGCTTTTGTTTTTGAATGTAATTCGATATCAGCAATTTTGCTATCTGCGCCATATATCCAAGTGTTTCCGTTCCTAAAATAACTTGTCGGGTATTCCTGCTCAAACCTGCTTTCATCTAACCGCTTCCAGGATACCAACGATGCGCGCGCGCACTCCGCAGTAGCAGCTGGTCCCTAGCAAAAAAAATAAACACCTATATCACTGTAAACATTCTTGCTCTGTAGCGCCATCTATTGTAGCCCCGACAGACTTAGGGTTCACGTATGTTTCCTTTTTTTTATTTATTAATATTTTATTAAATGAGTGAATTAAATCTGATAGTGCTAAAAGTGGCCATTTCCAGAAAGATGGCGTGAATATTTTATTTCGCAAATACTGCAAAACCCGCCGTCTAGTTTCAGAACCGCAAGTGGCTGGGGGCGATTTTGCACACTGGCGCCATCCCGTTTCAACTCACGCTAGAAAGAGCGAATAGCACTGCCATCAGTACCTCACACGTGGACGACAGATAAACGTGACACAACTGCTTCAACAATTATGCCTAACGATGCAAAATATGCACCTTCATGAGATGCAATTGTACTTAACGATGCACATATGCACCTTCACATCTGTGTCAGGAGAGTTTACTTAGGTCTGCTCTCCTGACGCAGGTGTTTTGTCAAAATAAGGCAGGCAATCAACCGTGTAATTTTGGCTTAAGTCTGAAAATAGCATCACAGTGAGCAGCCCCTAGAACAAAGCACTTACCAACTCACATCTTACACCTGGTAGTCTGGCACTCTGCAACATATAGGCCAACGCGCCGTTGCAAAACTAACCCTTGTTTTATATTACAACGTATTCGCGTGGGAGGAACGTGCGCATGCGCAGCACCGACAGGTGCGCCACCGCGGCGACGTGACGTCAGAGCAGCCTGTTGGTCTACAATACCCGTAGCAAGTCACGGATTAGTGCTTGTGGCATTTCGGGGAGAGGTGTGCAACTTAAGGGACCTTAGTGCAACCAGCTCCAATGCACCGGAATGTACCCGGCGCAGGCCGAAACCTGGCCTTCTGATGCGTGTACACCCAGCCGGAATTTCCACCGGAATCCGGTTGGGGTATATGCCCGCCGTGGCGTACCCCAACCCGGCCTGAGACGCTACTTGGGTGTTGGCACCCGGCGGAATCTCGGTCGATTCGCAGATTCGCAGCTCTCCTACTCGACGCGAACCACCACGATGTTAAAAATTACCGTTTCCTGACTTCTCCCGAACAAGCAATCTCATGTCCACGAAAGTTCATCAGGAGTAGCGACTGCCCAAAGCCACGCGCATACGCGCATTCTCTTCTTAAAAAGGGCGAACTCGGGCCGAAAACGAAACCAAAATAAATTACTGGTATCGCTTTAGTGGCATGAAATATGATCACAGCCGAAATATTAGGTCAAAGTAAATTCGCGTGGCCCACTAAAACAGATATTAAAGATGCGACCAGCTACTCTTTAGCGGGCAGCAAGCAGGATAGCTTTTGCAGTGCACAGTGGCACACCTCGTGGCGTCAGACGTGTGCCATCTTGAGGATGGTCAGAGGCCCAAACAATTTTGAACCGTGATTTTTTAAAAAATTACGCCCAATATGTAAAAGAAATTATACCCTGTAATTCAGGGGTACTGGTTTACTCTGAGAGCAAGTCTTAATTCCAAATTTAAAAATATTTACCGGATTTGCCTTTTGACTTGAAACGTTCTTTGGTTTGGAGTTTGGCATAATAGCCAGATAAAAGTGATGCCTGGATAAAAGCGTGGCGGCATGGCTGAACACTGATTGATTTTGAGGGGGCAGGCCATCGCAGTAAGTAAGTGTTTGCGCCAGGTAAAAATCGACCCCAGACTTCTTAGATTATTAAGCCAGTGTCTTTCAGGCATGTCACGACACATTTTTTTTTTTTTATTGCCTAATTTTGACACAAATAACAATAATATTTCTCTTTATGAGTGCTAAAAACATTAACCAACTTGGCTAATGTCAAAAACGTAAAAGATATTTCATCTTGGTCAGTTCTTCAAGAAGGGCAACCGCACATAGAGTGCGATAGCCGCACTCAAGGTGCGGTTGTCGCACCTTGTACATATTTTAAGGAGACAGATGTGCTCTCCAAAATACTTATACACCAGGCGAAAGTTGCTATCTGCGTCGCATACCGTCATACGGCATAGCCATATCACTGTGAAGGCCCAGGAGCATAATCATGTCGTAGGGGACAGCGTCCTCTGGCTCTACAGTTAAGAATCTGATGCCTTGGGGTGTTAATGGGAGGTTCTTTTCAAAGTCCATTGAAGGACGTCCAAGAAAACACTGCATCTCAGCAGTCTAGGAATACATGTTCGACTGTTTCCGATTTTTTTACGTAACAAGCAGTTTTCTGTCCACGCCACTGGTATACCTTTTCCAATAGAAGCCTTTTACAAGGAAGCATGTCTTGCTATACAGTAAAAAAAAAAACGTTTTTGGGTGTGCGGATATTACCATTTTTTAATATGTTACAGAACCATCCTGTCCTGGGCCTTCACTGTACAGTGTTCGATATAAAGGAGGGGGAAGAGCGGGTCAATGAAGTCCTTTCGAAAGCCTGTTACGCGAAACACCAGACAAGTACTGCAAAAGAAAAACGAGTTGCTAAGAACCGATACGCGTCTATGACTTCATTCAAATTAACCTTGAACACCCAATGTGATATCAGAATTCGTTGCAACTATAAACTCGGGCAAGGCACTGCCCAACATCACTTGAATGAATCTGCGTCAAAAGAGATTGCGCTGATTTCGAAGGAAGATAAACCTGTTAACCAGCTGCCTGATTAACAAATGTGAAAGACCATGGCCACCGGTCTTGACCTGGCGAAAAAGATTGTCTCCAGCTTGTGCTTCCCCACGCCGAATACGAAATAGAAACTACAAAAACCTGGTGCATTCGTTGAATATTCATTCGTGAACAATGAAAACCTGAAATAGCATACAACCCCTTTTTGCCTAAAAATGTGTTACTAATAATCGCACCGAAAAACATAGATAAACATTTCTTCCACACTTCAATGTTTTTGCACGCAGAGATTCAGTTTCATCGTGCCAGTAGCTGATTGCTGGTGCGATTGTGCTCTAACGGTACTCCGAGATACCGCCCCGGAGGCTGTGGTATTCTTTCTGCTATTCTCGCTCTATTAATAATTACTGCCGTCCGATCGGTCTGTGCTTCGCTCGTTTGCCAGGGGAGTGACACAACACAACCAGAAGACAGTGAGTGGGTTTACTGCACTTCCCAGTTGCCCGTCCTCGAGAGCAGGCACTCCGGGCCCGCCGACCCTCGCTGTCACCTGTAGTTCAGAGTTCGCAGTTGGAGTCCGTGTCCAGGCCTGCGGATCGTCCTTCCCACGCCAGCGCTGCGTAGGCTAGATGTCCCGGGCTATCATAGCCCGAGTCGAGCTGCGGAACCACTCCGGAATCTGAAGGACCAAGTAACGGCCCAGGCCGGTATGGTCAGGGCTCCCCGTTGCCCTCCGGTCCTGGTCAGAACCTCGCTGGTGGACCGCTCCGGGATTGCCATGGGCCAGATCAGCCAGAACGGCTCCATTGGCCCTGCCCGGCCGCAGCCTCGCGCAGCACGCTTCGTCGGGTGCCAGCTTGTGTCTTCTCGGCCGACCGCCTGTCACGTGCCCTCCGCCCAGGCTTCTAGCAAGATACTCACTAAAAGTATTTAAGTTAAGTTACTGAGCACCACGAAAAATAGGTAACTGAGTAGAGTACTAAATACTCAAATTTGTAAAGTAATTGAGTAAAGAACAAAATACTCTAAAAAGTAACTCGTTACTTTCAAGATACTCTCAAGTTACAATTTTCTCTGCAATTCATTGTCAAGCACAACCGGAGTCAGAAAAATTCTTTCCTCCCAGCTACTATGGAATCTCCTGGAAATCTCTTAACTAGACGTGGCTGTAAATCTCTGTAGCTTCTAGGAGGTCCCAAGTAAGTACGTCGAATGAAACAAAAAATAAAAACGCCATTCAATCAACCTTCATTCACTTGCAGAAAATGAAAATCAAAAAGCCATTACCAAAAAGCTTTTGGTTCCCTCGCAGGAACAGCTGCTTTTCGAAATTCGCGTCCGATAGTCTGCCCACGTTTTTCTGATTGTTTTTAAACACGTGTCCACCGGATGCTGAATAGCCGTCTCGACGCGGACGCCGCCCGAAGGCACCGCGACGTTGCGCCGAAGAAAGAGTTCGCGAAGAGTGGAGGTACAGTAATAACTGAACGGCACAAGAT
>JAZHYW010040198.1:0-21062 GCA_037355805.1 Ixodes ricinus
GGCAGCATGGCCAGTGCATCCACAATGGTGGCATTCGAGTCAGCGCCGGCTTCCACGACGTGCTGGAACAGAAGCTGCGATCGTTATAAAGTCAGCCCTAACTCTTAAACATGCCCCTATTGCAATTTTTGATGTTACCATTGTCTGAAGATACCTCCCTGCGTTTCGAAACCGTAGGTACTTCGCTAACGCAGGCCATTGGCGATGCAGGAAACGCCGCCATCCTGTCCGCGCGTTTGGACAGATGCACCCCGTCTTAGGGACTAATGGCTGTTTTTTCTCCCGCGTGCCTTTCAGTTAGTCCCGGTCGAGTGCAGATTAGTCCTCAGCATTTGTGCACGCACCTAGCTCGAACCAGATGGTCTCTTCGGGGAGCAAATGGGAGTTCAGAGAACAAAATGCTACCGCTAGTCCTTTGAGACCATATTTCTTCTTTGAGTGTAGTTGAAAGAGGCGAAAGACCAAGAGGGTCCAAAAGAAGCACATAATCGAAAAAACACACCGTTTAACGTGGCGATCGTAGAAAACTCTCACAAGTGGTCTATATATGCCCTCCGAACTGAGCGCTTGACTGACAGTCAAAGAATTCTATATCGTAGAACAGAAGTCCAACCGTAACAGAACCAAAGCCCGAAAAGGTTCAGTATACAGGTGTAACTCCGGAAGCCACGGGTAATGCGTGCAATTATGCCCAGGATGCGCAAGGAATCATTAAAAACCTTTGAAGCATGATAGTTAAAGTTTAGTGGTGAATCGACCAAAATGCGCAAGGTTACGCACAACAGAAGATCTTGAAATTTCAGAGCCGTGTAATGTGTAAGGATGAACAACAACATTTGCCTTGCGGGAAAAAGAAACAATCTTAGTTTTGATGGGGTTAAAAATCACCAAGTTCGCACAGCATCATACATGAAGTGCAATAAAAAAGTTTGTAAAAATTCACAACCCACAGGTGTGTGGATACTACGATAAATTTTCACGTCATCAGCATCCTGAAGCATCATTGAGTCACTGACACTATTTACAAGATCACTTACAAAAATGTTAAGACGCAAAGGTCCAAGGATCGAGCCTTATGGGACCTTAGAGTTCAACAAATAAGGTAATGATTTACATCCTAAGTAGGAAACCTTATGTTTCAGCGTTCCCCAAGATAACTAGTACACCAGTTGGAAAACCCGAAGAAAGACCCATGTGTAACAGCTTCGGCAGCAATAAATTGTGATCTACAAAGGTCGAACGCCTTCGAACAGTCAAAATAAATAACATCAACTTGACCACGGGACCCAAATATAGGTTTCATGAACTCCAGAGAGATTAAAAGATTTGTTTCAACAGATCGTCCACAACAAAAACCGTTCTGATTGAGACTGAGCGTCTGCTTTAAATGAAAACTTACACACTTAAGAAATGACTTTTTTAAAAAGCCTTCGAAAAAGCAGAAAGCAATGCATTTAGTCTATAGTTATCGATACACGTGGAGCTTCCTGATTTGTGTACTCGCACAACCAAAGCAGTGTTCCAGGCTGACAGAAATGCACTTGATTTACGCAACAGGATATCCCTGAGGCAGTTTTGCAAAGAAAACGTTAAAAATGTATTCCGGAATGAAGATACAGATACAAAAAGAAATTAACTTTGCCGAAGAATGGTACTTGGGGACGGGTGCAGTTCGTGGTGAATGCAAATGGCAGAATTTATGTTCCTCTCTTTATGTCACTTTATGCTCCTCCCCTTACCTCAAACTTTTCATGTATTTACAACTACCATCCCGAATATTGCTCAAAAAACATAGTCTCCCCCAATGACCCACATAGGTACTGGAGACGAACGACGGTTAGCCATGCTTGAGAAAAAGCACCTGTCCGAAGTGAACCCTGTTTTTTCGTTAAGGTGTCTTAATTTGACACATACCTTCACGGCAAAATAGTGTTCTGAGAAAGCCTCTCCGGCTACTTTTGCAAGTAACCGCTCTTTGAACCACTTTTCTTTCTTGCCTTTTCTCACATTTGTTTTTTATTTGGTGAGTGATATATATCATAAAACAACTCCCCTCTTTTCTTTGGGAATAGAGTTTTGAGGCAAGTGCATATTACAAATTCTGGGACCCCTTGCACCACAAAAGAGTTTTTTTAGTTTATCACAGAAAACCGAGAATAAATATTCGACCACAACGAGATCAGCAAGCCTGGAAGAGTATCGCGATACAGGCGATACATCACGAATGTACTTCGCTACTTAAGTACACATATATTTTTCAAAACTTTATCATTACAGATACTGGAAATTATGTCTAAGATACTATAGCAACACATTTGTATCGCGATATTTGCCCAGTCCAACGTTGTTACCCTCCCAAGTGCTTTGTGGCAAAGTAGACGCAGTGAAGTTTTTAGAGTGTGGCTTTAGATTTTCGTTTTTAGAGTGCCGCCTTAGAACTTCGCTAATTTTGGTGGTGCTTTCCGATCGGCTCCAAATTGCGCCAGGTCAGTGCCAACTACTCTGTCTATCGACACGGATGACGGGAAATAATGGTTTCAAGAACAAGAAACCACATTTTAGTGAGCAAGGACGGAACGACCAAACCTAGCAGCCTCACCTTGCAGCCATGCCGTCGGCCTCTGACTGTCCGCATCTCTTGTGCCTTGGCAAGGAGACAGCAGAGGGGCGCGTGGAAGGAAGCTCTTTGCCACAACTTGGGTAAAGCTGTTCTGGTTGCTCTAGGTGGAGAGGAACGTCGAAGCCGCGAAGGCACCCACAGTACAGGCAATTAACCTGCGTATATAGCCGCGCGTACAGTGTACAATTTCAGAACACTGGACGGAAGACGTGATCAATAAAATGTTTCTGCTCTATTCGCTCCAAGTGAATGATGTTAAATATATGTGGGACTGTTTTAAAAAAGAAAATTGGTATAAGTGTTCTTGTAGTCTGATGTACCAGATAGCGTACTTTACAATAAATAAACGAGCCATGGATTACGCGTGAGATTATTCACTTGAAACGCGGTGTCCAGCCATTGCGGTAAATAATTACAATCTTAGTTTGGGGTTTCATGTTAGAAAGTTGTACTAAAAGTACCAGGAAGCTCTTTACGTAAATCTATGTTTATATTCTGTAATGTGTCTTTGCCCTGTGACAAAGATTAATGGGTAATCAGGCACTGCCAGAGGGACCTATTCATAGAGGTATTTAGAATTTAGCATAGTTACCAGGTCAAGTACATAGGCATAATCAGGTTTATATTGAGAAAACTAAAGGCATGGTTTGATTAGAATCTTGGTGGGAATTGTCCGAAACCACTAAATGAGTCTCATCCAAGACATTTGCAGCCTATTACCGCGTCTGCAAATCACCTCGGTTTCCGTTTCGTATCGGTTGAGCTTCGCCACCTTTAGAAAGTCGAAAAAACAAAACCTCTAAAACGCTTATAAAAGCCAGATCGTTCCTCCAACAACCCCCCAAATATTGAGGCGCCTAAAGTGCAACGCTGCACGTGCATTACATTTTTCTAACACTATCGGTTTCTAGTGGCTTCCGATGAGGCTCAACAAGTTTGGAATTCTAAACCGCGTCTTTGTAAGCTATTAAAAAGCACATAAATATTTTGATTGCTAAAAAAAAAACGGTAGCTTTTTTCTATGCTTTATTTCACCTTACGTCCGGACGCGGCCGGAGCTGATGGGACTAATCAAACAGTGTCAAACCTTGTAGTGTCTCTACCCATACGAAGGACTTGGAGCGCGTAGCCGGGACGTCTTCTAGTGGGGCCGGTGCTCGCGATCTTGACAGTTACGCCTCACTCTGATGGCAGGGAACGTGGATCGCAAGTGAGCGCCAATTTTATTTGGTTGCGTTATCAAGTTCCGCTCCCTCCGAAAGGTATAGAACTGCCCTCACGGAAGCAAACCCGTCTGCTGCCGTCTCGGCCGCGCGTTTTGAGTGGGAATTTTCTATCGGTGGAAACGTTACTGGATTGGTTCAGCAACAATTGAACACGTACAGAAACAGGACTAGCGCCACATCGCTGTGCTTTCGACTCTGTATAATTGGGTCCCATCAGCTCGTAGAGTCGGCTGCGTTTCGACTTGAGCTGAAACAAAGTAGGCAGAACGCCCGATCTCTTATTTTGAGAGGAAACGGAGCCAGGGCGAGCATGTATGTATATTCCTGCTAAAGGTGTTAGCACTTTTTTGGGGTTGCCTCTCCCAAGAGGGACTCTAATCTACAGTAAGCGCGAGAGTGTGATGAGTAGATGAGAACAATCAGAATCCGATCGTCCTCCAAGAAGAAGGGAACCCAGGACCCAAAGATTTTGAGCCCAGCGCTCCAGCACATTACCAGTAGGGTTACTTGTGAAGCGATAATTCTAATATTTCGTACCATTATATTTATCTCACGCACCCGTGGTTCGCGGGACGAGGCATCCCTGGATTTGCCTCTGTCTTCACAATAACAAGAGGAATGAGCGACTGAAGGGGAAGTTGCTGAGCAGAACAAAAATGTAGGGACAGTTAAGGCTTGGTCACCCACTCCGGAGTTCATTGTCATTTCATCACGGGCGTATAGCCTTTATAGGAAACAAAAGGACTGCTATCGTCTTCGGCGTACTCTGCAGTAAAGCACCGCACAATACAGAGACCTGTTGTTTTTTTTGTTACAGCTACTGCGCAGCGGAATCAGCTGTCGGAAGTGGAAGTATGCTGTTTTCGGTGAACGCTTTTTTTTTAACTCTGATGTTATAAAATATTTAGGTACTGCTCATTATATTTTCAATGATTAAAAAATAAGGAAACAAAATAAATTACCAGATACCTAAATATCATCATCGTTCGTAAAGGAAGAATATTTGCTGTGTGCGATCAATACTTTTTTGTTAAAAAAGTTTGGCCGGCGTTTGAAGAAACCCAGTGTATACTGCTACCAAGTTAGTACTATGCGTTTTAAATATTTAGTGTTCTCTTCATATAGAATTAAAAACCCCGATGTATTTGTTTGATACCCGTACTCATCAATCTCGATGTATCATTAACTCTCAGAAACGCTTCGGCTTCCGTTTTAGTGCCGGTCTACGAAAAAAATTAAACAGCAACAACGTAAATAAAACTGAAAACAAAAAAGTCCACGGTGCGAAACTCAGTATAACGTAAGCCTGTGAAAAGGTATAATCAGTGTCAAATCACACCTTTCATTTCTGGGTTCAAAGGTTCTAATGCGAAAGCATTATATGTCCCATTGCGCGAAAAGGCGTGGGCGTTTACCCCCAAAGATGTCCACAAAAATACGTCATCAAGCAGGTGCCACTCAAGGTCAAAGCGGACGTGCTTCAGAAATAAAACACAAAGAAAAGCACAGCAACGCAGATGCTTCGTCACAGAAGACGTGGAGCCGACGGGGGTTCGCCGCGCCTGCGCAGTGGGGGAGCGTGATGTCACCACCTGAGCGCCGTGTGCAAAAGGAAGACGTGGTGCGCTGTGCTTGTAGGAATGCTCTGCGTGTAGGAATGCTTTCTCATTCCTGCAAGTAAGCAGTCTTAAGTGTATTTCTACAGCGGAGCTGTTAAGGGCTAGTTTCCCCAGGATCGTTTCCGGTACCAAACAAATGTCGACACCTGTGGTCGACACAACACTCTGGTTGCCGCCGTCGCTCATAGATGGCGGTAGCTGTCCAGAGTGTTGTGTTTACCGGTTGTCTGCTTGCAGCCGTCGCTCGTAGATCGCGGCAACTTTTCCACCCTCGGCAACCAGACAACTGCTTGCCGCCGTCGCTCACACAGCGCGGTAACATTTCTTCGGAGGAAGAAGAGCGGGAACGGAAAGAGCGGCGAAGTGCGCAGCAGCGCGAATGGTTCCGCAACCGCCGCGAAGTCACTATCGCCTAAAGTTACACTGCATCGAGCGCTTCAGATCCCCTTGCGAAAGAAGAGCAGATCGCTCGCCTCGAAAGCCACCGCCGAGTACAGAAGCTACAGCTCCGCTGCTCTTCTTTCTTCAGCAGAGTGGAAAGGCTGAAAGTTTTTTTTGGTGGTGTCTTTTGCCGAAGCCCAACTGTAGATGACAATGATTTGCCGTTTTCTAGACAACGGTTCTCATTCACATCAGGTACAAGTAATATTTCTGATGTGATTCATGCGCTGTTTCTAACTTGTTTTGTCAAATCGTTAAAAATGTCGCTGTTGATAGAAATATTCGAAGTCATAATGCAAGAAAAAAAAAAGAAAAGCTCGGTAAAACTTTACATAGCTATATTCTTAAAGGGGGTTCAAAAGTTTTTTGCACTGGTTTGAAATTTGCGCTGTAACATAACTCATCGAACGTTGGATCTCGAAGAAAATACATTTTTCCGGAAATTCGGATTATTTTCGGAGTTATGGGTGGGATTCATTGCTTTCATTGCTTTTGGCGTTTATTGTTCGCGAAATGTGGAGGGTGTTTTCGGAGTTTTGTTTTTCGCGGAAAATTCGGGGTTTACCGGATTTTAACATTGTCTGGAATTCGAACTTGACTAATTGTTTTGAGGCTTGGAGTTCACTGTATTGTGTCTCGATTGAAAAAAAAAATAGAAGACCGCGGGTGCCATGATCTTTTGTCCTGTGGGAACATTGACGAGCTAAAACGCAAAACCCTTTTGATATAAATTTGAGATTTCTAGAGTTCGAGAGTTTGCGAGAGAAAGGTAAGGCGAGAGAGTTCAAAAGAGAAAGAAAAGAAAGAAAGAGGGGGGGGGGCTCAGAAGAGGCCAGACGAGGCGCGGCTGAGCCCTTAAAGTTTCTCTTTAAAACGCCGTCTTTTTTGCCTTTTATTATTTCGTTGCGACCGAGAAATTCGGACTTCTTGGATAAATCCGAATTGACAGCGCATTTACCGGCAAAGTGTGTTTCAGAAACACTTTTTTTTTTCGTATTTTTTCGAAAACATGGACTTCTAGTTATGGGCAAATTAAAGTTACAAAATAACAAGAAAAACATTTTTACTCCGTGACGTTTTGAGAAAAGTTAATTAATTGGAGGGTTAGAGCGAAGCGACTGGACAAAGAGTTGATGAGCGGAATAGTTTGGAGGGCGACCTTTTTGTTGGAATTGATAATTCAGAGAAGTTTAGAAAAAAAAAGTCTTACATGATTTGCATTCAAAGATGCCCTAGTTCTCTTGAAATGGTGTTTCACGTGAATATTTGATACTTAGTAAAAAATAAAAAATAGCCTGGGTGTTTTACGTTGCAAAGCAGCCGACTCTTCAAGAGACACCACCGAAATGTTTGTAGATAAAGAACCTTGTGGCCTCCGCTTTTTGTACTCTTACCGTTTTATCATCTTTAGCTTTCATTTGAATACACGACCAGCGTACTTCGGGCTCACACTTGAAATTAGGACAGGGTTTAAAACACCAACGTTCTGACATTTTCTATTGAACGAGAACAAGCACGCCGTCCTTGCCCTGTCGCACAATTCACTAAGCTAGACAGTAATGATGTAAAACTATCGATAGTACTATCGGTACTATCGCTATTGGAATCCAAATTTAACTATCGATAGTGAGAAAACTATCGATTGTGCTATTGATAGTCGATTATCGTAAAACTATCAATACTACTATCATTAGTATTCTATCGATAATATACTATAGATAAAATGATCGATAGGATACACTCGATAATCGACTATCGTTAAACTATTGATAGTGCTATTGATAGTCAATTATCGTAAAACTATCGATACTACTATCATTAGTATACTATCGATAATATACTATAAATAATATGATCGATAGTATACAATCGATAGTTGACTATCGTAAAACTATCGATAGTCGACCATTGTAAAACTGGATAGCATACTATCAATAGTCGACTATCGTGAAATTATTTATAGTCAAATATCGAGGAAGTATTGATATCAAGCTATCCTAATGCTATCGCCGTTTTTATTCTCTTTTTACGTGACGGACGAAGAAGGTCCAGGAAATGTCATGTAGCTTGAAGAAAACGCATCTCCAATAGACCTATTGCTGTATTACCCAAGCATCATGGAGAATGCAGATTGGTGTTCCACGCGCCGCACGTGCTGGCCTCAGCAGTAGTAACTTTTCTAAAGCAAATGCCTAAAACAAACGGCATCTTGCACGCGCGTTCGTCAACGCTTTATCTCAGTTATTTTCTTTGAATCTTTTATACGGGGAAGGTGGTGCGCGTGTGGCGTGGAACACCAATCTCTGCATTCTCCTTGATGCTTGGGTAATATAGCAAATGGTCTATTAGTGACTTCCGCGTAATTATCGAGGACCAATCTAAAACCTATTAAAAACAATCTGAAAATCGTAGAATACTAATGATAGTAGTATTGATCCTTAGCAATTACTGACAATAGATCGTAGAATCGTAGAATACTAATGATAGTATTCTACGACAATAGATCGTAGAAAATCGTAGAATACTAATGATAGTAGACAATAGATCGTAGAAAATCGTAGAATACTAATGATAGTAGACAATAGATCGTAGAAAATCGTAGAATACTAATGATAGTAGTATTGATCCTTAGCAATTACTGACAATAAGCAATTAAAATAAATATTGTACATTAGTGAAAAACTGCGAATAAAAGATATCAACTTGACAGGTTGTCGAAGATATTTTGCTCTTTATGATCGCTTTCCGGGTTCTGTCCTTTGCTTTTTATGAGCTTGAGCATTAAAATGGATATCTCTGCCGCCCCTAACAAATATACTATATACGTGTTGCATAAATCCGGAACCCTGGCAGAATATAATGCTAATGATGGTGATCGAATGCTCAAATATGAAAACAAAAATTTACCCAAATAATTTTTTTTTCTTTTTTTACAAACAGGGTGCGAGAAAGAAAGCAAACAATATTGCCGTTCGGATTCACAACCCCTTTTTCACTGAAATAATGCCCCATTGCCAGCAATACAGTTACTTGGATCACAATAAATATTTGTTTTTATAATTGATTTTCGATCCAGTTAACGGTATGTCCCCAAACTTAGTGTACATGAAGAATGGGGAAAAAACTAAAAGCATGAGTAATGCTGTGTAGCTACTGCGAGGGCGCGCATGCTATAGTCGGCCTCTAGGGCCTTCGCCGTCTTCTTATCGTCGTGCCAATTTGATACACGAGAGGTTCGTTCTGGACACGCTCATGGAGCTCGGGCCATATTCCGGTCTACGCTGTCTGTGTCCTCCCGTCCGCGAGCGCGTGTTTTCTTGTGATAGGCTTTGATCTGGGAATGTTCAATTTGAAGTCTGCACAACATAATCTCTGTTACATATATTGATTCAAATATGTTAATTTATTTATAGATTATGTGACGGATTTTGTATTTTGAAGATCTATTTTATACCAAATGGTGAATATTTTCCCAGCCAAGGTTTTTAAACTTTGTCGAAATAGAACCGAACAATACGTTGCAACATATCACGGCGTACAAGCCTCAGTGCTTTCATCAACAGCTAACTCCCCATTTTCGAGAATGCGTTATAAATTGTGATCAGGGAAACAATTATGGTCCCCAACAGAGCTCCCATTTTCACCTGTGAGTGGTCAAGGCTATAAAAAGGAATATCTCTCAATTGAATTATAAAGGAAACACTCGCGTGAAACAAACTTAATTGTTCAAACCCTGATGCTAAATGTCTTCCGCGAGTATTTTCTCTTACTCCAAGAAAAAAAAATACTAAATTAACTGAAGAGTTTTTTTGTTTTTTTTACAGATGCGGGCATATTGAAGTGTGAAGTCTGATATCTGAACCCCATGAATATACAAAATATGTGCGTAGGAAAACTGTCAAACCACCGTTTCTGTTTTACCTCTAAATTTATAGTACCAGAAGGCAGTTCTATGTTTTCTTTCCTTTCAATTCCATGTTTTTCCCCACTAGCCCGCGTTGTTTGCCCGTACATATCCGCCGCTATTCTGTTTTTGGGTATTTCTTCAATTTTCCTAACACTCGATAATTTTCTGAAAGCTGACTTTCGATGGGATCGATAGTCGACTAAAAGCTAACCATCGATGGCACTATCAATAGTACTATCAATTGCACTATGGCTAGTACAATCCATAATACTATCAAGGTTACTAGCGATAATCAACTAACGATAGTGCTAGCGATAGCCGACTATAGATAGTTTGAAAGAAACTATCGACAGTCAATTTTTCATTAGTTTTGCGTTCCTACTCGACAGACATAAGAAACAAAGAAAAGTCCCTTTATACGGCAGTTTTTGCTTTATTGGCGATCTTTAACGCAGCATTATATGAAAATACTTGAATTTTAAAGGTAAATTGTCGGACAGCTAGAAGCTCGAGCTCATAGCAATCACTTTACCTGTTGCTTTCGTTGAGCAAGAGTTCGTGAAGCCGAGGTGCCTGCTTGAGCAAAGAGTTGGCGCTTGTAGCCTATATTCTACTCCGTTCGACCTTACGTCCGGATGCTGCGGACGCTCCAAGGTATATCCAGCTAATGCCGTTCTGTGAACGTTGCCCATGCAACGCTTCTTCCGCGCTTCGCCGTGCCCGCTCTTTAAGGTCACGTGACACTCACATGGCCTCCGATTGACTCCGACGGCTAGTAGCATCCGCTGCGCTCGGACGTGAGGTGGAGCGGAGTACAGTCGTGACATTTCCTTGCCGGCTGGTTTTCACGAGAAAGGAGTGTGAATCGAATATTTACACAAAGCGAGACTCAGTTTAAACACACAACGTCAGGATAATGGATGATGTGTGAACAATTGATATGAGCAGAGCACCTTTTCAAGCGGAAATGAATCGACGGTATTAAACGATTGTTTTGAGTGCAGCTACCGTTCGAGGCATGGGAACGGGGGCCCGCAGCCGCGGGACGGGTGCGAGCAGCGTCCCCGAGATTCGCGGGACGCATGCGGCCCGGCAGGCCGTGTAGCCGGACCCGTTGTAGAGGACATAGAAAATACACGGCCACCGATTTTCTTTTTTTTTTTTTTTAATATTTCGCTACTCTCTAGTTGCGCTCTAAA
Source organism: Ixodes ricinus (assembly GCA_037355805.1). Lineage (NCBI taxonomy): Eukaryota > Metazoa > Arthropoda > Arachnida > Ixodida > Ixodidae > Ixodes > Ixodes ricinus. Next base: position 11,013 of record JAZHYW010040198.1, read on the forward strand.
AAGAATAGATATCCACACTCTTGCGAAACTTCGTTCGCGTGCCCGATTTCAGGTGTGTACGTTTGGAATTCGATTTTTGCGAGGCGTTGTTGAATGTGTTAAGTGATCCTTACCGGCCCCAGCCCGTCGATTCCCGAATGGGGCGGCGCTCGCGCGAGTGCGAGTGAACCTACTCGACGCTTCGCTGGTTCCGCCGCCGTGAGACGGGCGTCTCGATGAAGCGCGTTTTGCTGTTTCTGTCCATTTAAAATGTATTTTATCTTTTATTTTTTGTATCTTACTCGCTCCATCAAAAATGATGTGTGAAAAGAATAACGATGGTTTACGGAGTGCTACACTTCGTTTCGCTAGCAAAGCAAAGTGTGATGAATCTTTCAAACCCGGCCAATCCTGAAATAGTTCTCTTTACACGTCACTGCTGTCCCGCTAGCCGGGACGGTAGTGACGTGTAACCGCGTAATATTAAAAATATTATGTGGTTATATTTTGACCACTACTTATCCGCTGAGTAGCCTGAATCACGAATAAGGTAGTATTAATAACATAAAATGAGCATAAATTAAATATTATATAAAAAAAAACTTTTTAAGCATTTTTTAAAATTTTGTTTAATATGTTTGTGAGGCGCTATCTCGTTTCTCATGACATTGAGGACGTCAAGACACAGGTAGTGTACAGAAGCAACCACGTGCGCATGGTTTAGTTGTGAACGTAGCAGCTAGGGACCTGAAAATTTAATCTGCTCCTCAATAGCTAATACCACGAATTATCTACCCCCAAACTGTTTGAGAAAAAAAAAAACATTTCTCAGTTGTCCGTTGGTTACGCTGGCCCGTCCCAACCTTGAGAATGTTTTTTTCGACAGCTTGAACCGCATAATTGTAAAGCCTAATTTCGCCTCGAGCGACACCACTTGGGCTACATTCCTAAACCTATACGCCAAATTAACAACTATCGTCTATATAAACATATAGGCTTCTTGCTTAAATCAAGGGGTCCCTGATAGTCTCCAGAACGCGTGAATAGTTCCTTCGACCCTTGCGCAGAATGGCGTATAAGAGGAACTCTGGCACGCTTGCGTTCATGCTTTGCTTCATTTTACGATCAGTAGCAATCGACGCTAGGAGCCAATGGGGCGAGCATGAAACAGTGTCAAATGTGCAACATCATGGCGTTCGTCATGTTTCCCTACGCGCCCACCTATCGTCGCTAAACCAACAATGCAGAGTGACCGCCCAGCGACATGCGCTTTGAGTAGCATGTGGGTTCGTCTTTGGAAGTGTTAGTGCCTTCGTCTGTGTTTGGACATGTAACCAAAGTATAGAACCAAATGTCATCCTCGCTGGATACTCGGCAGACACTCTAGAAATGCCGACTCCGGAAATAAACTTAATTGGAAGTGGTTTCGCGCATGTTAAACCCCATTGAGCGGAAACGCATTTTCTTTTTCTCTAAACTTTTAACAAACTGCGTCAGGTGTCATTTTATGACATAAAATAAGCAGTATGAAAATATGGAACTTCAAACACATGTGCCTAATTGTGTGTTTGTGTGTGTGTTTTTTAGTCTTTCCGAGTTTTTATTTTAGCTCACCGCACGTGCGCATCGCGCTTCTCTGCAAAAGCCCGTAGAGCTGAGAGATTTTATGTGCACGAAATCAATCATTATGAACAAAGTTTTGTAGGTGTTGCAGAAATAACGTAAAAAAAAAGAATCACCTATAAAATTTACCAATGCCAATGGAACAGGAACCAGCAAGCGGTGATCACCAAGCTTATGCAGAACACGCATAAGGTGTCTTGTCTTGCTGGAGCGCTAAGCCCGGCAGCCGAAAAAAGCTCCCTGGCGGAACGCGGAGCTGAACAGCTGAATCAAAGAAGGCCGATATCATGAATAGACCCAGATCCAGATATCGTGAAGTCGACATGGGCTAACTTTGGCTCTCTGACTGGCGCGTTTTCATGTGTCACATCAGCACCTCCTATGAAGACAAGGCCGAAGCGCTCTTCTCGTGACGTCGCGAAGGAAGGCCATCAGGGGCGCGCGTCGAAGCGAAGGCAACGCGCGTGGATCGACCGTCGTAACGCGCTTTTAGTCACATACGCGTGTCTTATTAGCTAAAATGAAAGCTGCACATAGCAACGTGTCTCGAAAATATTTTATTACACGGGCAAGATATTACACCGCTAAATAATCCGGGATGAAATGGTACGAGGTAGGCGTATAAAAGAAAACATTGAGTCACGCAATTATTGCTGTAGGAATACATATTTTACACAGAAATACTTCGACAAAATGGCGAGACACGCAGTGATTGCACACAGCAAAACAGATCACAGTTAAAAATCAGGTAGACGCAGTCAACGCGGACACGGCTAGACAAGTGTCACTTACTATCATCTAAGCGATGTTATCGCCTACAGTGACTGAATTCTTGCATCATACCCGGCCACGTGGCAAAAGTAATGTAATTTCGGTCGAATGACATTATGGGGCCGACAAATCAGCTTGCGACGCTCGTATAATCACTCGAGACCGCGACCTGATTAAGTCCCATATAATTTAATGAAAATACTGGGTGTATCGAGGAGCGGCCAGGCTCTTTAAATCGATCGCAAAATTCAGTTTCTTAACCTATCGAGCCACGACTTTGTGCAGCGTTGCCCACAGATGGTGCATTTTTTTGTGTAAAATTTGCAAAGAGCGATCTTACCTGAGGAAAAAGTAAAGAAAGAAAAAGGCTTAGCTCCTATGGAAATTCGGCAAAGCCAAAGGTCTTCAAACAATACGGCGCCGTTTCGCACGGGAGACAAGAGATGGCGCAAGCGGTCGCGATGCCAACTGCGCCAACGAACGAGCATGACGGCGCCGAAAGCCGACTTCTTTAGCAGACAATCTTTTCGAATTAAAAGCGGAGCGCGTTCCGCAGGTGGCGACAGTCGCAGAAACATAAACAGGCGCGGTAACAAGGAACTGCAAAGCAGACGACATCGGTACCCCGAAAAAAAACAGTCAAAATATCCCAACAAACCATTTTCCTAATCGATTATGTGTCCATTCAATATGTTTTATCAGTAAGGATGATAAAATAATGCATTGGCAACTGATATCAGAGAAGCTCGCGCCGCTTTTGAGTCGAAAAGATTGTCTGCTAAAGACGTCGGCTTTGGGCGCCGTATGATCGTTCGTGGGCGCAGTTGGCGTCGCGACCGCTTGCGCCATCTCTTGCCTGCCGTGCGAAACGGCACCGTATTGTTTAAAGACCTTTGGCTTCGCAACATTTCCATAGGAGCTAAGCCTTTTTCTTTCTTTACTTTTTCCTCAGGTAAGATCGCTCTTTGCAAATTTATAACAAAAAAATGCACCATCTGTGGGCAACGCTGCACAAAGTCGTAGCGCGATAGGTTAAGAAACCGAATTTTGCGGTCGATTTAAAGAGCCTGGCCACTCCTTGATACACCCAGTATACTAACTTTTCCGTGTGGCAGGGGTACTAAACTTACTATTTAGTCGACTAATTTAATTCTCCCAATGGGCTCGAGCTGCCTTAGAACAAAATATCTTATTTTGTATACAATAATATCATTACCTTAATACAGTTAAGATTCTAGTATAAAAGCGGTAAAGGCAATAAAATAGCATTAGTATAAATAAACACATAAGCACAAACAACGCACTTTGTTTAATCACACAAGCTTAATTGTTATTCACCTTTCAGTGAAAACTAGAATATTACCACGCATATTTACAAATGTCGACGCAACCGCACACGGATAACGACGAACAAGATGCCATTCTATCACGAAAAACAAACACTGAAAAACAACCCGACTGCAGCACTTTACTCGCTTCCACATGACCAAGAATGCACGTAAATAAGTTGTTTCTCACCTGTCGATCGTATCCATACGCACCACAATATCCGTGACGAAAACATTTGAACACGAACTTTAAGACTCTCTCTGTCGAAAGAGAGGTCTATCGATAATCGACCAGTGTCCTCGTTGGCTGGTTGCCACACATGTCACTCAAACCGTAGCAGGACTTGTTCCGCGAATCCACGTAAATGCCGTAGTATCAAGCGAACACAAAAAAACTCCCCGAGACTGCGGTGACAATCAAGAAACGACGGGAAGGATCAAAAGAACCACACACACACACACACACGAGAGCAGCGGGCGGCAGCAGTGTGGGAGGCTTAACCAGCTTAACGTCGTCGACCCATCTCTTGCTCGCGTGCGCTCGCCTGCAGCGATGACTGATTTTTTCGGTTCCCTTCTCTTCTGAAAGTCTCAGCGTTCCTTTTTAGACAGTCAGCAGCTCACACACAACGTAAATTTACCAGAATCGGAGTCCGTACGAGGGAAGAAAACGTCGCAGCGGACCGGTTCATTCGAAAAGTGTGGGGATCTGCGGATTGCACGTAGTCTCGCGGTTACGGGATAATCATAAATATAAAATTGGTACTTTCAACCTTGATAGCGCGTTGTATATTATGTTTATATTATATATATAATAAATTGTACAATACTGCGCTTTTAAAACATATATTAATGTCGGATAAACGCTCACGAACACCCCGCGCCGCTCGACAAGAAACGTTTTTTTTCACGTCGATGCCACAAAATGTTTCTCACGTAGTTGCGCTATGGACTTCCTTCTCCGACAGTGTGACGTAACCAGTCGGAGCGCTACGGCCTTCTCTTCTAGGAGGTGTTGGCCGCATCGTCTGGTCGAGAGGGGGGGGGGAGGAAGGAGAGGAGAAGAAAGGGGGGGAGGAGAGCGGGTGAGGCTTAGGTAAACATGACTTAGTGATTTACTCGCTAGCCTTCAGCTGGCTTCCAGATTTGCTTACCCGATGAGAGTTAACAAATCTAATAGCCTGAAAAAAAAAAAAAGAAAACTTTGCGCGTGAGCCACAGACGCGCGTTTACCTCACTCAGTCCCTACTTGCTAATCAGTATACCCAAATCCTCCTGTTGACTGACTTCCCAAGCTTTCCCAAACACACGTCCCGGTTCGTACTGTTTCGAAGAACACGTTTCGTGGAAGCATGCAGGTTCCGTGGACAAAGTTTACATGGAAACGCGTTTTGTGGACACACGTATGTCGACTCTGTGATGGTTTGTGGAAAGGCGTTTCGTGAATGCATGATCTTTGGACGTTTCCTCGACCGCATATTTCTATTTGTTGGGCGAGTTTTCTTCAAGAAGTGGCTTTATTTCGTTCGCTGGTTGTTTACTGGAACTATCGAGGGCCAACCAAGTGGCTCCGATACAAGAAGAACAAGTCTGAGAGCCCTCATACAGGCTTCCAAGCGGACCGCCTCATGCGCATATACCTCTCGCTCCGCTTCACACCGCTCGGAGAAATGTAATTCTCAGCTCAGGCTTCAATGCACGCCAAGCCTCGTCGTAACCGCCAAGAGTTCAGCAAACCAGGCAGCTCAAGCTGCCATTAAGATGCCGACCGCTGAGGCGATGTGAGCGGTAGGAAGCTGTTCACGAAACGTCATAAGACGTGACGATTAAGCGAACGCGGGCACCTTTCGACCAAGCGAACTCTCCACGAAACGTAGCAGTGTCGACGAAACGATTTGTCGATGAAACGTCGTTCGACGAAATAATTGTCACCAGATAAACCCAAGATGTCACAGTAAAAGCTTCTAGTCGTGCGAACAAAACTGCATGCATTTAGAGGAAAAGGCTGAAATAACAATGATAGTGTGAGCAAAAAGAAAGAACTAAATATTCGAAGAAAGCATAAATATGATTACATTGAAAAATACAGGCAAGTTGACAATATAAAGGACTAGGTCTTATTATCTGCATATGAGTTCATGAAATTTTATCTGACCTTCTTCAGTCGCAATCTGCGCTGGCAGTTTATTCCAATCGATTATTGTTTGTGGTACGAACGACTCTGCAAAAAGAACTCAGTCACGTGTGATGCGTTTTACTTTATGAGTACTCCCGACGCGGAATATTATTGTGAGGTGTCTGAAATAAATTGTACTGGAGGGGTTCACGGCACATCGCTTATGGAACGGTGATAGATGAGCAAGTTTCCAGTGACGCCATAAGTTTTTCAACTGGGCACGACATTTAATGGTGTGACACAGTAAAAACATGAATAACCTATAAACAAAAAGGGTTTGTGATCGATTAAAAGTGCTTATCATGTTGGCGCATTGAGCATCCCACATGGCAAAAGGCACTTTCAATGTTGAAGCGAATTAGTGTGACGCAGGCCAGTTGTCAAGATGAGCCGGAGCCTGTTTAAGGTTCTGCCTGACGAGATCGAGTGAACGGTTATGCAGACGCAATATTCAGATTCATTGGATGGTGGCATTTTCAGACAGACTGAAAATGAATTCCTAGGAATTTATGTGTGAAACTTATCTTAAGTACATATGCGCTTTAAAAAGATTAAATCTGAAATTGAGAGAGAAGCAATTAGTAAAAATATACCCCTCGTTGTGTAGTTCGCTTAGTGCCATTAGCCAGAATGAACGCCGTGTTTAATGCTTCTACCTCAAATTAAAGAGCTGGGTGGTCGGTATTACTATGAATGTTACAATAAATGACAAGACCATCTGCATATAGTCGAGCTCGGTATCATACACGAGTGCACGGGTAAGTTATTATTATAGACGACAAAAGAGATGAACCAAGCTCGCGAACTAACTGCAAACGTTACCTCGGCAAAAGGAAGTTTTGATTTTATCAAGGCAAGTGAACTAAAATCTACATATGAAATAGTTTTTGTTTTGGAATTCATGCGAGGATATGAGAGTAAATAATTTATATTTTAAGCTACTTGTCTGATTAAGGTAAGAAAATGTCCTAACATTACTTTTTACACTAACACGAAGCGAATACAAAAGTGTCTAACTGGAATGCCGTGAAACCCCGTGTTTCCCAGTAGTGCATTGCGCTACTTCCGGTTTTAACGTTTCTCATCTAATATTGCACAGGACATGTCTGATGTGGAGCACGTGCCCGTGCAGCGGAGCTTACGACAAGTATTCACGTGATCTACATTTGCACATGTAAAAATGTAATGGCAAATAAAGTAAATAAAACCTGCACAATAAAAAAAAAAGAAGAAAAAAGAATGAAAGTCATATTTCAAACGACCCTCATCCGTGTTTGGATCCACATGGTTGTGTGTGTGTGTGTTCCCCGTTTTCCTGATCCGACGGCCTCCTCAGCAGAAAAAGATATAAAACCGGAAACTTGTCAGTCTCATCGAAAACAGGAATTAGTTCTCAGCACGCGTGCTATCCGATAGATACAGCTGGTGGGATTCCCGGAATCGTCGGCACGTGGCTTTGTAGCGTATACAGTTCCAGAGCGGATGAGACTGCGGGGAAAATCAACAACCAGTAGTATCACAAGCTGCGGAGACGTAGTGAGGTATGGAGTGCATCGTTCACTTTTTTTTTTAAATCAAATCGAAGTTTATTTTTGTCGGTACTTGTATGCTGTTATCTCTTAGAACGAAGACAGCAAACGCGACGAGAATTCTAACCCATGGATGAAAACTCGGTTTTACGCTAAGTTCGAACACAGGCAACGCTACGACTCGTCGGAGCCGATCAGTCAGCGCGAAAAGTGCATCGTGATGGCGCTTGTTGTCTTTTGCCTTGGCTATCGCCGTCTCCACAAATGAGGCGCATTGAAATGAACTGTGCTTCTGCGTTTCTTTTTGAGTGTGAGTGTTTGAGCCGGTGAAAGCGAACGCACAAATACTACAAGCGCCGTGGCGATTTACTTTCGCACAGCCTGATCGGCCCGAACAGATCGCAGCTTTGGCTGCGCTCGGACTTAGCATAAGACGGAGCATATATCTCACCAGCACGTCGAGGACAGGTGTTTTGCTCCTCTAAAAAATTGAGTCCACTACAATGTCGTCTTTGAGGCCACTTGGTGAATTTCAAGTGTGAAATGGGGTTATTCAGCAAATAAGTATATCTGCGAGCCTTCAATCTCTGGTTGTTGTTATTGCTAACAGTCCGGACCAGACAACGAATGTTGATAATGAACCCTTAACTTACCGAAAAGTTACGTACGATTTTCTGAAACTTTCGGGGGCAAAATGAGGCCCGGGTTTTTGGTGACCGATGCCATCTATTACCATGTCTTCGTGAGCTTCATTCGCAGCCATGTTCTCATTGACGATTTCAGAAAAAAAGATTACCTAAAAAATTAATTATTTACGGAAAAGTTTTGAAATTTTCGCATCTGGTACGGGACCGCTAGCGCTACATTCGGGGGCAAAACGAAACGTTCAGTGATGCGTAATTTATTTTTGGAGCTAAACAAAAATACTTTTGTTTTTCTGGGACACCCTGCATTTCGATGTATTGTCGAAAGCAGCTTGGGCTCATTTAGTTTTGAAAACGAGTGTTGTCTTGTCGCTCAGCTAGACCGCAGATCCAAGCCCAAGCTTCGGGCTCAGGAAATGGCGACAGCTGATGTTGATTTATAGCGTTTTGACAAGGGTCTATACCAGGGGTGGCCAAGCTAGGGCTCGCGAGCCGCATGCGGCTCTTCCGTGTTAAAGTGCGGCTCGCGGCTACCTCCCCCAGCCCCCCTTCCTCCCCCACCCCCCAACTTTCCCGCCTCCCTCCCGGTCACGCGAGCTTTTCCCCAAAAGAGAAAAATGGGACTCGTTTTCAATCGAAAGACCGGTTGCGGTTTGGTAGTTTTGTGCTACTGCTACCTTACGTACAGTTAGACTGCTTTTGACTCGAATAGATTGAAAGTAGTTTGAGTTTCGTTTATTACCTTAAACAAAAATTAGCCCCCCCCCCCCCCCCCCCCACCCCGCTGCTCTTGGAAGTTTCGTGGTTTTGTTTGCGGCTCTTAGGCCGCATCAGCCTGGCTACCCCTGGTCTATACTATCAAAATTTGTCTTCGTAGTATACTCGATATATCGATGTGTTTTGTTTTACACATATAATACAATGGCTCGTGATCGCTACTTTTATTTTTTAACTGACTAACTTTTAAAGGTCTTCCCTACCTCTAAAAAATGAAGAAAAAAAAACACGTTGCGTTACAAATTTTTATTTAACGCATAAAGCTATAATTGTGAACTTGCTTGATCGTTTTGGAGAAGTAACTGTCGTCCACTTGCCTCAGTTTGCTGTCGTATCAAAGTTGTTTGATTGTTTTAGAATACTTACATATCGCTCACGGCCCTCAGTTATGAAGAAGTTCTTTGATCGCCTTGAAGCGCTGAACTATCGCCTACGCGCCTCAAATTCTTATCGGCGCCGCAGGCCTCATGGTATGGGCTCCTTGCCTTTCTGCGGCGCCGCGGTTCTCCTGAACCAAAATAAATATTATTATTATTATTATTAATATTATTATCATGATGAAGTTGCTTGATCGTTCTTGAGTACTTAGCTATCGCAGACGCTGCCTCATTTCAGTAAATGCTGATGTTGTTTGATCTTTTTGGAGTCTTAGCTATTACTCACGTGCCTCAGTTTGCTATATGGTGAATTTGTTTCATTTATTTTATTGCTTAGCTATCGCCCACGTCCTCAATTTGCTCTTAGGGCAAAGTTACTTGATCCGCTTAGAGTAACTAGATAACGCCCACTTGCCTCAGTTCACTATATGACAAGGTTCTTTGAGCCTTTTGGAATACCCTAGTCTCTCACCCTCGTGCCTCAGTTTGCTATATTACGAAGCTGCTTGAGCGTTTTAGAGCACTGGGCTCTCGCCCACGTGACACAAATTGTACATATGGCAAAGAGGTTTTGATCGTTTTGGAGCACTGGCCTATCGCTCACAGGCCTAATTTCGCTGACATTGCGAAGTTGCCTGAATGTTTTAGAAAACCAATATGTCTCCCACGTTGCTTAGTTCGATATTATGGCCAAGTTACTTGATTGCTTTAGAGTATTCAGCTTCCTCCCACGTGTGGCCCTGTTCAATGCTGCAAGCCGCCCCCAGTACAAGCAGGTGATGGGTGTCCTATCGCGTCTCTGGTGAGAGTAAATATATAACCTCCAGTATTTTTCAGAGTTGGCAA
>JAZHYW010040201.1:0-14564 GCA_037355805.1 Ixodes ricinus
CGAGCAGCTACCGCCGTAAAACAGTAAGAGAGACAGATGAAAGGAGGGCAGGCAACGCCTCGGGAAGCTCAATTTCACTGCTGCTGGCTGGGGAAGAGAGCATTTATTGCATCGAACGAAACACAAAGGAAGCTGGTATAGTCACTGACGCAGTGAGAACGGCAGAGCGTGTCTTCTGAACGCCCGTCCCTCCGTGCTCTGGTTGTGCTCAAGGTGCACGAGACCCTGAGGCGACGTCGAAGGTAGGAATCTCGTGGTGGAGGCGGGGCAACCGAAGCTCCTCCCTCTGCCGTTCCCACCTTGCCAGTAACCCAAGTGTAGATTACAGTGCCTGGAACGTGTCTCCGACTGGTGTGTTCACCGCGTCCAAAGAGTGGTCCTTCGATTTCCACCTTATGACGTACGCCAGAGTGTCATGCTGTCACAGGCCGCGACCACGGCGGTGCTACAACAGCGGTGATGGATGTGGCAGACGGCTGGTCTGCTGTAGGTCTCCCTTCAGCTCGACAGACCACGGAAGCTTCGGCAGTTCGTAGTCGGCATGTTGCGACGACAGCGACACTCGCGTTGGCTCTTGATGCTTTACCGGGACTTCCAGCACCAACCGCCAGGATCGCGAAATTTGACAACAGCACGACAAATATGACACTCCGGCTTCCGTGACGTCATTTGTCCGATTCGGGACAACTTCTGATATATGGGCGGGATATGACGCCCAACACACCATCTGAGACGCGTTCCAGGCCCCATAGTGTAGATCTATAAATGAGGGGCGGACATAAAAATGCCTGCAAAACAGAAGTCCTAGCTATGATCCCGCGCCGAAACAAATATCAGAACGCGACGGATATGATTGGTGCCTTAGAGCTGGGCTCACCTTCCGAGATGTGTTTGCGGGTTTTGAAGCGGAACCGAACACCAGCTGCTCGAGCTGCTCTTCGGCCGAGTCCTTGCCCGAATCACTGTCCTCATCGCGTTCTTCGATCTCGATGGACCTTGTCATCGGGGGTTTGTAGCCACCTTTCCCTTTGGGCAGCAGCTTCGTTTCCACGGCAGTCCGCAGCATGGCTTCGCTACCTGGATCGCGGAGATCGTACGTTACCATTGCGACGGCATTGCTAGAACAAAGAAAGCAGATGTGTTCTCTTTTTCGCAGGGTATGTTCTTAAAATTTACGTGAAGTGACCGAGTAAAACCAGACAGAACTCGACTTTGAGCACAAACCTGGTCCGACTGATGAGATTGAGAAGCATGGGAAGCGCCTTGGATTGGCTTGGCTCTGTTGGCTGTTTTCTTTACCATATGTTCTTTACAACAACAAAGGTTGATAGGAGCTAAAAAAGTCATATTGAAAATAAGTAAATTTGTTTTGCAAAACAAAAGAAATGCGAAAACATTTAACGTTTAATTGTATATTAATAGGTTTAAATGCTCACAAATTTTAGTTAACCAAAAATGTAAAAATAAAAGATATCTCTAATGCTTGGTAGATGGCGCAACCTACCGACTGTTTAAACGCAGCCTGCGACACTGCTTTTGTGCCAACGTTATTTTTGTGCACAGATTGTTGTGGGGGTTGTCGGGTTGTGGCGTTTTGTGGGCGTGTTTCGACTCTTCTCTGGCGTGGACGACGTGGGTACCGTGCTTAGATTTTTCTCCGTTCCTCCGTAAGGAACAGCTATGAGGTTTAAATTCTGCGGAGATCGGGACTGCCCGGACTGGCTTCTCGCCGAAATCGCCTCCCTCTCCAAGATAAGCTCCGTCAAAACCAAGCTCCTGTGCGTCCAAGCGGTGAACGCTCTTCTCACCTCAACCGTCGACTTCGAGAAGGCGTCCAAACTCACGGCGGACTCGAAATTCACGCCGGACGATCTCAAGGGCGTCCTGGTGGCGCTCGAGTTCATCCTCAAGAACGCCACCAAGTTCGCCGTCGACGAAGAAACGCTCGTGAACGAACTTCAGCAGTTGGGATTGCCCCGCGAACACGCCGTGTCTCTGTCCAAAGTTTACGCCGACAAGTCGGCGGACATTTTGACCGTGCTGAAAAAGCAAAGCCTGCGACTGTCGTCGCTCGAAGGTAGTCCGCAGTGGAGGGTCGACTACGTGCTCGAGTCCAGCGTCGCCGGGGAGGTTGCCCAACCGTCGGTGCAGATGAAGCTCCTTGTGAGGGACTCTGATCACGAGCCCAAGCCCGTGCACTTCAGCATGACTGCCGAGACTTGCAGCGTTCTCTTGCACGAGTTAAAGCAGGCCTACAACGTTATGAAGAGCTTGGAAGGACCGAGCTAAGGTGCCGACGAGACGGCTTTTCGGGGCCTTTGGAATGTGCTGTAGACTGATGCAGTTGGAACGGCCAAATAAACTGGAATGCGAGACCACCGTTTTAGAAGCAACACGTGGCGCGTTTCTTCCGAATATTCTTGGATTTTTGGGGTTTTCTGTTTTTGCCCTTGCCATTGACACGTAATAGCCAAGACTGGTTCTCTTATCTTCGTGCACAAGTATACCGCATAATCTTATGTGTAGGTGGTTTTTACTCTATTGTGTTAGCAAGCTGAGAGTTCCAACGATCGGCTCATCCAAAGAGTATAATAGATGGTCTTGCAGTCATAACAGCCTATAGGGCACAGGACGTTCCAACCTGGAGAGCAAGTCGTTCAGTTTCTTGCGCAGGAGTTGCAGCGACGACAGAGCTCCGACCGGCTTTGATTGAAAGGATAGTGGGTATACCTCTATGTTAGGTGCCTTGAGGTCTAGCCACTATTTTTTCAATCGGCCAATAAGAGCTTGGCATTCTGACATCGCAAACCCCTGTGCAAGAAGCAGACGAACTTGCTGCTCTTGCATAGAGAATGAGGTAGGGGTCTTGAGATCCCTGTGGCTGTGCCACGATACTATGATTCCTAGAGAAGCACCGTTGAAGCTAATAGAAACAGCACAACAAAAATCTGTACTACTAAAATAGTCAATGTGCACGTGAGCTGGTGGAAGTTTACCATGATGACCTTAATCCAAGAAGGGGGGCAGGGAGGCAAAAAATGTTTACAGTGGTGCCACTGTCAAAATAGTTTGCCTCCTAGCTTCTGGCCTAGTGTCGGCTTAAAGCCATCTGTTCTACTTAGAGATGGGCAAAACGGCTCACTTCAGTGAGCGGCTCGGAACGGCTCAGCTCAGTGAAATGAACCGGCACATTTAAAACGGCTCACCGGCTCACTTCGGTGCATGGAGAATAGAAGGGTAGGAGAGGGCATGGTGTCATCCGCGTAGCCTCCACAAGCCATGTTCTCTTGACGCCTCGCCTCTCTCTCTCATTTTTCCTCCTTAATCTCCTCAATTATAAGCCCAACATGACCACATCCCAGTAACCGCAGCTAGCGACGCAAGCAGTCTGCATGGAATCCTCCCACAATCAACCATCCATTCTCGCACGTGACATGTCACGCTGCATCACAATCGCCAGGGAGATCTACGGTCACGCTGGGAACAATATCGTTTAAACTTTTTATGACTAGGCTCACCAATACCGCAACGTGCCCCCTCCTAGTACTTCTAACCTCCTTGCTCGGTGACTGGGTCGCTCAGGAGCAAGCCCCGGATCTTTTTGAGCCGCTCCTTTAAAAATAACGAGTGAGCCGTGGTTCTTCCGAGAGAAATTCGCCTCTCGTGAACCAATGAGGGGTTAATCTCCGCCGACGCTAGCGCCAAAGCCCCATTCAGTTACGGGCCCTGGGAGGAAGGTGCCACTTTGTCAACAAAACAAGCTGTTTTCGTCGTCATGGCAGCAGGAACGGAATGGAGTTGCTTTCTCGCACTACTAATATATGGCGTGCAAATCGCACCCGGCAAAATACCTCGGCCAATGCCCAGCCACTGTAGCCCAGCGGCCCAGCTCTGACCCGGCTCTGACTCGGGACGGCTGACTGAACGAGAGAGAACTGGCTCCCAAAGAACCGCCGCTCACTTTTACTGAGCCATGGCTCACTCGCTGCCTTTGAAACAGAGCGGCTCAGAAGATCCGGCTCGTTCCTGAGCGACCCATCTCTAGTTCTACTACTAATATGACTAACAACGACTTTTCACAGGGTGGGACTGTCGGGTATCAACATTCCTCTGTAAGCATGCTTTAATCGAGGTGTCAACCAGACTGTTGGTCTGAAATTTTCATGATGTCGCTGTCTTCTGGACTGTGGGGTGCTTGACAACTTCCCTCCAGGAGCTGATTATTTTCTCCACATCATGCTTGAAGGCATCAACCTGCAAAGAAAAAAGAGATAAAATGTCTCAACTCCATAAAATGTATCCAGGTGCATAGAGTAAACATAATAATCTAGAGGGAAAGGTTGCATGCATTGCGGCTGCTTTGAAACGGCGGGGCATAAACGCGGACATTAGATGTTCCAAGGGTGGTCCCAATGGGCCCAGGTCACTGGCGATAGCTATAATATACTTGAAGCACAAAAACATCCCTTGCAAGGGTTATACCCAGTGTTTTTGTAGCTTTATTTTCCACTGACTTAGTGGAAAACACTGGCAGCAAACTACAAAGCACTCCTAGCTTCTATGATATCGAAGGTCATGGGATCACATGACGATGCCAATGTTGAGAAGGACGAGGCACTGCTTCTAGTGTGCACAGATTCGATGGAGTCCAAAATATGTTTGGTTGCCCTCCGTTTTGCATTTCTGTTTTTATATAGTCAATCATGCACTGATGAAGAGGCACAAAGAGGGTTGCTTAGGCACAAACTTTTAACTAACAAAACCTATTTCTGGTTGGAAGTATTATCTCTCCCATTTTTGTGGCATTCCTCAATGTGCGATTTCGATTTGCTCTGTCCTGACTTGGTCATACCATAAACGCTGCAGTCAAGCCATAATGAGTGGCAGATATGCCGGAACCTTTGAAGTCATCATCCGATGACCTCAAAGGTCATCGGATGATGACAAATCACAAGATTTTAGTCATCATCCGATGACCTAAATGCTTTCAGTAGATTGCGCTGAAGAGGCCCACTGACCCCAAGCAAATCCTCAAAGGAAACCGAGCAAAGACTAGACGAATGCAACACATTCAATCGAGAAAAGCTTTCAAGCTTTCAGAAGGCAAACGCGAGTCCTTGGTTCAGAAGTTTCGAGACCATCACGATGGACTGCATCTGACTGGGGAATGCGGGGTATAATTCAACCTTTGTAATGACCGTTAATGATCATTGCAAAAAATGCAGCCTATAGATCGGAGTTTTGGGGAAGACCTGTGCCGCCATAATTTTCTTGCTACCTGTACCCAGTTTTCTTCAATTACGGGAAAGCCCATCTACCATTTGTACAATGGTCCTTCGTACGACTTGCTCTCTTTGTGACTGCTGCCTCACGGGGTTTGGTTCTTCAGATGCAGACAAGGTAACAGCTAGCAAACATGGGAGTGAGAATTTCATCTGAAAATCTTACAGATGACGTGGATAGTCTTGAGTCATCGTGGGATGATTCGACGTTGCGAAGTAAACACTCGCTGAAGACCAGCCATCCTGGCTTGCCCGAGTCGTCGTCCAGGACCCATATGCACCACGGTCGGTGCTCGTGAACGGGGTCCAACTCGTCCTAACAAAGTAGAGGGGCAGACATGGGCACTTTGTAGAAAGCCGCCTTATGCAAACACAAAGCAAAAGCGTGAACGTGAATGAGGAGCTTGAAATCTCTGCCGCTAGCAACGGTCCTTGTTCCATGCATGCCTTAGTTTGTCCCTGTCCCATTTGTGCCATCCAGTTCCAGTATTTGCAAACTAATAAGCAAACCAGCCCAAACCAAAGTGTTATGCTGAAATCTAGACTGAAAATTAACCTAATACAGAAGTTCAAAAACTTCTTAACTAAGTCAGTGGATCAAGTATCCATCAAAACAAAACTATCAACGAGGCTAAAATGCATTTAAGTCTCGATGCTTACGATGTTAAGGCAGATTGCATGATGAGCTACATTCTAAACACACAAAAAGCAGTATTTGGAGATGCCTTGGTTTGACCGCCAACACTGCTTGATGGCAAGGTCTAAATCGCTATTGCCATGAGCCGACATGCCCCAAAAAGAAAGGACTGAAAGGCTGTCAGTGTCCTTTATAAGACTCCTTTGGGCTTGTTTCACAAGCGTTGTACGGGCATACCTCTTATTTAAGATTCATACACCACAGTACTTTGACCTCCCAGTAAATCTCCGCATGCATACCTCTTCCCGTTTCCTCTTGGTGCCGTGACCCGGGGAGCACGCTCCTTTGTCTTGGGAAGTCGTGGACCTCGTCCCGTGATTCAGAAATCGGCGCCGACTTGTAGAAGGAAGTGACAACTTTTCGGGAACAGTATTCACAAGTAACGAGCTTCATTTTGCCCGATCCAGCCCTGAAATGAAAGAAATTAAGGCGAAAAAACATTGTTACCTTAAAATACCGTGGATGCGTCCATGTTGTACAAGTGCCTGCTACTATTAACATCCCCCATACTTGCGAATTCTGCAAATTATATGTTAAGCGCCCGCCCTTCCAAACCGCCGGCATCAGCCGAAAATATTCACCCCGTGTGGCAGCCGCGAGACCGCCAGCGGCGATGACGGGGATATTATGTGAAAATAAATGTGCTTTCTCCGATTCCGTTCACCCTGCCTTTGAAAGCTCTTTATTGAGACGCCATCTTGGTTTCTTTACCAATTTGGCTGGACAAGCGCCTATGTGTAGATTAACCCAGATTTCAGTAAAACTGTGGTGGGCATATTCCCGGCATTTCACGGTATATTCAAACACAGGCCGGAGAATCATTTAATTTGTTGATTATAGACACGTCTCTAAACATTAAACTAGTGGTGGTTTTCTGGGGGGAACGTACATAAATATATTTAATTTAGTTAGAGACAAAATGTTATCCTCCATGCATCCTCCATACTCAGTTTCAAGACAACTCTTTTGGTGGATGTTCGATAGTTCCTCGTCTTCAAGATGAAGCTGGAATTTTGGAGCCATTCAAAGGAAAATGCTCCATTTCCTGTTATCCAGTTATCTTAACGTTGCCTCAGGACAGAGTTACAATCCCACGAGTGCGACAACCCCAGTTTCAAGGAAAAGACGAGAACAGAGGCTTAGGTTGCTGGATGAACAACAAAAGCTGACTCTTACATAGGCAAAACATTCCTACCACCACAGTCAGATCCACACAAAGCTTGAAGAAAAGTGTCAGTCACCAGAGCGTAAAATGAGCATGGTTTCCGGTACGACCTGCAAGCGGTCAGCACGCATCCTATAAGAATGTGAGCAAGTGATACCGGTCTTAATGACACTGTACAAGTTTGAAGCAAGCTGGCTTGTGCATCACAGCAAATGAGCCAACACAAACTGTTAACGAAGAAAACCTTTAGCTTACCCTGCCTGCCACCCGGTAATGGCCAGAAGTAGATCTGCCCGCTGCGTCTCTGCACCTCGGTCTTTGTCGACCAATTTCCCGATCTTCAGAATGTCTTCGGGCTCAGCTACAGGGAGGTCATTATAGAAATGAAACTTGCGCATGAAGAGATGCGGAGACACCCAAGCAGCCGTTGCACGAAGCGAAAGGCTCACCAAACTGTAAATCTTGTCAGTGTTCAGCACGGGAAGAGTCGTACGAGATGGGGCCCAGGGTTTCCAGTCTCTCTCGGAGCTGCTGACAGTGCATCTTTCCGCAAAACTGGCTGCATCACTGTGTAAGACTCTGCAGCGACGCCGTGGAGTCGGGATAGATATCAGTGTCCCTTATAACTCGTACCACGGTATGTCTAACCTCCGCCATTTCCGACAGAGTTTGGGAACCATTAAAACAAAACATTCACAAAATAGAATGCCTACAAAGTGAAGCTGTCAGATTTTTTTCAATCACTATCGATTCACAGGCTGTTTCGCTTATGAAGTTTGATGCGAACCTTCCACCCATAAGTACAAGGACAAGGTTGACTCGAATGAAATTATTTCTTAAATATCTATGTGGTCATTGCTTTATTGATATTCAGCAATATGCCTCATATGTAAACTTGGATAACGCAACTAGAACGAAACAAAGCAAATTTGTTTGCACCTCATCGCTTCAACAAGGACTCTTTTATAAACCTCTTCTTTGTTAAATGTATAGACGGATGAGACTGCCCATCCAAGGATGCTGTAAACAGCAAAGACGTGTGTTGTCTTACTCGATAACATTTTTAATATTCAAGTGTGTGTGTGCTTTTAAAATGCCTACGAACCTGCTTTGGCTGCACGGCTGGCAGTAACGTTAAAATAACAATGAATAAAAAATAAATAAAAGTCTCAGAGAACAAGCATAGAATATCGAGCATGCATCCGGGTCGCAATAAGTGCCCGTCTCCTGGAATTTTTGAAACATTCGAAATTCAAGCCAAGCCCACCAAGCTAACTAAGGTGTCTCTCCGCATTCGCCGTTTCTTCGAAAAGCCGGTCCGTGCAAGGCGGTAAAGCTTTACGTGTGTGCGCCGGTGCGAAGCAGTGAAGCTTGATGCAAGTGTGCTGGAACGAAAGGCTTGACGAGACTAGGCACTTCCTTGAATTAGAAGTTCCCCATACGGCTCCGATACAGTTCCGCTGGATCAAACAAAAGCCTATCCCTACCATGTGCCCTCTTCCGCTTTTTCTGCTCTCAGACCTAACAGATGTCTATCTCTACTTTTTGTGATTATCTCCACATTTTTGGCAGGCACTTACTTCGGTGTTTTAAGGTAGTAAAGTACCTCGTATCACAGGAACAAACTTAGTCATGTTTCCCGTTCAATCCGCAGAGTGTAGTGCTCGATAACATTTACAGGTGGACGAAGAGACCAGACATACTTGGACACAGGTGCCGTTCTCCAGGGACAGCAGGGTTTGTGAGCTCCTTCGAGCGAAGACGCAAGTCTTGACAGGCACTCCTTGTCTGCAAAGAGTTTTCGATCACAGACAGCAACGAAACTGCAATGTTGGAATGAGAAAGGTGGCACTTCCAATGCATGCACACACTGATTGCGAAGACGTTTTTTCTAAAGCACGGTTTCTTAAACAAGTGTTCCTAGAATGCCGGGGTACCCTACAGCACTCTCCCACGGGCTACTCAACCCGCCAGATTACCTCGTCCATACTTGTCCCTATGTAAAGCATATTTTCGGTTTCAGCACTATGCGGAGAGCAGATTTGTCTGCTTCTTTTGCAGGGGTTGTGGTGACGTGCCAAACGCCGAGTTCTGAATGGCTCTGATTGAAAGGATAGTGGGTAGACCTCAAAGCTCCGAATACTGGGGAGATCTGAGCCGCCTACTGATGCACAACTATAAGCCAAACACTCCCTCGCGCATGCATTATCGTTCACAAGGTCCGTAGGCTTTGCAACACTTTATTGCGTCACCACTTTGCCAGGGTCTCGTCTCCAAACGGCGTGTCTACCGTGCCCCCAAAAAGTGGTTCTTTTATTTCCACCTGACGACGCCATAGAGCTGTCATGCTGTTGCGAGCCACAATCCCAACGGTGTCACAGCACAGGCAGTGTGCATGGCACACGCTTGCTCTGCCGCAGGTTCCTCTCCGGCCGGACGGTCCCCAGTAGTTTCTGCAGCCGGGAGCTGGGACGCCGCGACAACGGTCGACGACGCTCGCCTTCTCTCGTGCTTTTTTCCCAACTCCTACGGCCAACTGCTGGGATCGCGACGTCTCGTACACTCTGCGCCTCTGCGCGGGCAGAACAGGACATTATGCAGAGAGCAAGTCATCTGCTCCTTGTGCAGGGGTTGCAGTGACATCAGAACGATGCCGAGCCCTGATTGGCTTTGATTGGAAGGATAGTGGGTAGATCTCAATGCTAGATGCCTTGAAATCTACCCACTATTTTTTTCAATCATCTAATAACAGCTTGGTGTTTCGACATCATTGCAACCCTGTGCAAGAAGCCGATGAACTTCTGCTTTGCCTACACACCAGTCAGAGATGCGTTGTAGGCACTGTGGCGTCAGCACCAAGACCGGGAAGGGTTCCTCGGCTGCTACTGGAGCCAGATAAAGGTTCCTCAAGGTAGAGAAGTCTAAAAACCGTTGTCCTAAAGGATTTCGCACAAACCGAGACTTACGCAGTTTTCGTCCTAGGGAACTGGAAACCTCGCAGTCGAGGTATTCCTTGCAGGCTGACACAAACGAGCATGCTCTCGTTGGCGCATGTCCAGCCGAACCGGGCGGCATTGTGGAGGCGTAGAGTTCGGGTGGCTTTGCATGGCCAGCGCGACAGCTGCGGCAAAGGCAGTCAAGGTCGAATTTGGGGGTTTTACTGGCCACACCTGATGCGGCGTAGCATCTGGCATGCCCCAGTGGAGGACTGAGGATTGATTTCAACCACCTGGGGATCTTTTGACACGTGCAAACCGAAATCTCGCTTACGCGGTGCCTTCTCCGCAATGAGCCTCCGTCAGATAGCGGATATATCGGTCGGGATTCGAACCCGTCACCTGGGGAACCGTAGGCCGGCGCTTTTGCATCGAAACCATAGAGTAATATGTCAAAACCACCGAGGTGAGCAGCTAACGGTTAGACTTGCCTGTGAAGCTGGGGACATAGTTCTCAAATTAAACAAACAAAATTATTTTTATTTTTTATTTGGTTTAATACTGACGAGAATGATCGAGTTTGATAGTGTTCCACATATTAGTCCGGTTTGCTGAATGGTTCTGGCTGCCAAAAACATGTATTTGACTAAGGATTAGTTTCGGAAGGATCTAACCGATTCCCCTAAAACTGCCCCTGGTCGGTAATTGAGTACTTGCGCTGTTTGTCCTTAACATAGAGTTGACACTAAAGTAAAAAAGCAGGACTTCGAGATACCACCTTGTCTCCGCCGTAAAGCACCGATTGCTGATTGCTAGCGCTCGGAAACATCCCGCAGAGTGAAAGGAACGGCGAGACAACACAGGCGTCCCTTTTCCTACGGTGAACTGCGTGAAAGATACAGTGCCGTAGTCGTCAAAAAAGGTTTCAATCCTTGATTTGAAGTCGGCGTAGTCTTTCGCCGAGGTTCCCGGTAGACTGAACGTCGTCAGGGAATCCATAAGCTGCGAACATTCGGCATCTAAAAAGAAAAAATTGCAACGATTACTCACGTTTCAAAAGATGCTGGTTTAAACCTGAATCTGCGAGGAGACAAATTAAAAAACCGCGTAGGGAACCGAGCAACTTACCGACAAATGCTGTCATTTTGTTGAAAGGCGTCAGCCGAATGCAGCTCCCGAAGTTCCCGGAATGGCCAAAGCGTGGCGCATGTTTGCTGGCCTCTCTTTGTACGTCCATCCAAACAGCAGAAGTGAAGTCGTTTCTCTATTTACTAGGCGCCAGACTCTATGCGTGTATTCGCCGCTGCGTTTGTTGGCGCTGATCTTGAAGTGGACTTCGGCCACCATAACGTTTCTCTTCGTGCGTCGTTTGTCGTTTCCAACTGGATTACGTAACAGTGGCGCCTGCGTTTGAATTCTTGTTTCGCACGCTTTTCTCCCGGCTTCCATACACAAACAGCTCCTCGACCACACTCCGTAAGCTGAGGCTGCAGTAAAAGGTACGTCCTCGTTGGACCAGTCATAGGCCTCTCTTTCGCCATGTCATCATGTGATGTCATCACGCTCCCGGCACGCGCGGAAAGCCGGGTCAGGTGATAAGATACCATTTTTTGTTCTGATACGCCGAGCTTCTCAAAGGCCACCGAGATGACAAAGCGGTTTTGTGATGTTACCGCATGTGTGGTTAACTGCATAGAGTTATTACAATAAACGCTAGAGGCTCAGCTGGCGCTAGTGTCTACGGGACTTTTGGTTGCAAATTGAAGCAGACAGCACTTCTCCCTATTTGCAAAAATTTGGAGCGTGCGCGGTTGATGATTTGAACCTAGAACATGTATCTTCGCACATATTCATGAGCAAAAAGAATAATGCAGTACTTATTGGTTGCATATCGGACTATATTACGTGGCTTTCAATTTATTTTGATCGCCTGCATGCACAAGGAGTTACTTATCCAGTGTTACTGCGTAGTTCTTGCCGTCTCTCTTGGTTTCCCACATGTCCTTCGTTCGTTTGGCACGTATATCCTCCATGCTGGAAAGCGTCGACGACGCGTGTTCGTGCTAACAGTGTCCGACAGTGCACATAAATACGAAAACGAAGCGGTTTTAACACCGTTTTTCACGCCACGAATTTTAAATAAAAATGCCGTAACTGACCAATTATTTCGTCTGCGTGACTGAGAAATGTTTCAATGCGCCTAGTACGTACAAATTATTCGTGATATTTGCTCTTATAATCGAGCGCAGAGAGAAAATGCACTCGCTTTTTCCCATAGAAATGCATTACCGGAAGTCAATTTCTGACTGCTTGCTGTCTGCTTCAAAATGCAACAGCACACTAGCGCCAGCTGAGCCTCTAGCGTTTATTGTAATAACGCTATGGTTAGCTGGTCCAAGTGCTACGGGTTATGGCACGGCTAGTGGATAACGGCTCCAGGTTTCTTTAAAAGTATTCATTAGTCGCAGACCCCCCCCCCCCCCCCCCCTTTTCCCCCAAGTATATGGGTGTTCCCCTGAAAATGATCGTGAAAATGGAGAGTACTGGCGAGGGGAAAAGAATAAACTAGAAATAAGTGCAGAAAAGTGAAAGAAAAATTCGATTCTGGCGCAAGCGATTGTGTGCATTTTGTTTTTTTTTTATGTTAAAACTCGGGTTTGTACTCAAATTCCTAAATTGTTCCCGAGTCAGTGGCGGATTCAATGGGGGGGGGTGCGACGGGGGCGGCCCCCCCCCCCCCCCCAAACAGAGTCGACCCCCTCCCTCCCCCCTCTCGGAGGGCAATTTGACATGGCTGGACCCCCCTTGCGCAAGAAAGGATGGGAGAATAGTATCCTAAAAATTTTCCGCCTCCCCCAAAACGGAGTTCTGGATCCGCCCCTGTCCCGAGTCAACACGCAATGGTTCCATCGCGTGTTCGCGGTCTTATTTGGGCGTCGGAATGACCGGGAGCGAACCAGCAGAACCAAACGTTTTCTTCGGCCCAAAGCGTTAGGCTATGTCAGTTATTTTTTCGTCAACTCGTTTTATACGATTCATATTCGTCCGCGATCAATCAACCTATTTATTCGAACACCAACACAGACAAAGTTGTTCGACGTCTTGCCGGAATTTGTTGTCTTGCCGTAAGCGCTATAAAACAATCACACGTTAAAAAAAAGACCTATTTGCTTTTTTTTTATGCGTTAGCATTAGGGCGTTCGTCTTACGAAAATCCGGCGGTGTCTTTTGTTTGCCAGCGCCGGGAAGAGAGGGAGAAGGAGGCAGTGGCGTCACGAGGGAGTGAGTGGCACCCGGAGCGGTGCTCCTCGGGCTCGAAAGAGAGGCACGTAGCTCCTCGGTGCACCCGGAGCGGCACCGAGGAGCTACGTGCTCCTCGGGCCAGCCACACGCTCGTCACCCCACGGGTGCTTCGAACGGCTCGGTTGTAATGCACTGACGCTATTAGGGAGTTTTCGTAGACCGTGTCTCCCCCTGCGCTAAGCCCTCCGCAACCCGCTACGATATCCGGAACTCGACTGTCAAGGCCATGGGCGCGCAGGCGCAGTAGAGGCTTCTTCGTTGCGGAGGGCTTAGCGGAGGGAGAAACGCGACCACAACGCTGACAACGCCACCAAAGGCAAAGCTCATAACCGCGCCAGCCTTGCTACGTCACGAATGCGGGGAATCTTTTTCTGTCTGTTTTTGTTTGTGCCGGATATCCCATGACGCATCGCGCACTCCGTTCGCTTCTCTTCGAGCGCTTGCTCGAGTGCACCGTTTGGAACGAAAAATAAAGCCAGTCGTTCAAAATACAAACGTGCGATTATCATTTACGGTTATTATCCGTCATGCTTGGCTCATTTCCGAACGAAATTTGAATATTTCAATTTTTGTTTCCGTACCCCTTTAAGAAAGAGCTCCTATTGTCTACATATGGCATTCGGTTTATAATGGTAGACAGCGAACGGGCACCCTACGACATAATAACGTTTCTGGGGCTCTATGGTATTGTAAAAAAGCAGAATGGCTGTGCGACATGTAGATATCAGTGTCCGAAGCGTCCGGGAGTACAATGCTACATAAGAATGGACAGTGACATCGAGTAGCTGCCTGTTCTGGACCAGCTGGCAACATTAAAGGAGCTGTGCAACGATTTTAACGTTGAAAGAATTGGCTTTTTTCTACTTTTGACATTGTTCACCTTGTCACAAAGGACAGAAAACACACCTTCTTCCTTCGAAATGTTGCTATTCCGCCGCGTAATCGCGAGGCAAAAATTAGAATATTCCTCGACCTGCAGCCGCGAGCGGCGGCCATGAGAAACACGCGGCATGACGTCAGTGGGGGTCTTGTAGGAAGATAGCAAGTTGTGCGAATACCTGCTCGATAAAAGGTAACTTTTCTATAAATCTTTTCGTTCCAACATAAATATAAATGCGTCAAAAACCTGGTATCATGGACAAAACTTTTATTATACGGAGTTTCAGTGGCGCCATCTATCC
>JAZHYW010040202.1:0-40233 GCA_037355805.1 Ixodes ricinus
AAAAATATGTCGGCGACATAGTTTCGTTTTCAGTTCCGTTTACCCGGAGGTGAAAGAATTTGGAGTTCCGATTACGGGATTACTTTTATATTGTATGAATACAAAACCAAACAACTCCGAGATAGTTGTTTCGTTTAAGCAACAATTCCGTTTAAGCGATTCCCGTTTAACGAGATTTTATTGTAACACCAAAACATCGCTCATACAGCAATATCTAGAATGGATGGCCGTATTTTAAAAAAAAAAAAGGAGGCGCATTTGACAGATATGTTCACGTCTTGTTTCTTAGAGAAGGAGAGGGAACGGCCTCGCGTCTTCTCCGCCTCGCCGCCTTGAGGGAGCGAAGCGAAGAGAGCAGAAAACGAGATATCTTGATGTCACGCGCCTCGTCAGCCTCGTTCCATCTCGACCTTTTTTTTTCCAAAAATATGGCCGTCCATTTGAGATCGCCTTACAAGTAGCGTTGTAGGGATTGTAGCGTCCCGCCTACATCTCCTGCATTTTTTTTTTTTAAATCCAAATTTCGGTTCACCATCCATTTAAGGCCTGTTCACATGCTTGCATTTGCTCACGACTTGAGTTTTTTTTTTGCAATCTTTTACGACGAGGTTTTGCTGGCAGGCTGGTGCACCTATGAGGTGACCGCTGTTTCACTAGAGCGAAGGCTTTGGCGGTATTTTTTAGATCAAATGTAGGCACCAGCTATGAGAAATGGTCGATTATAACTGTCAAAAGCTTTTCAAGCCAAAAAAAAAAAAAGAATTGATGCGCAAAAAAAAAAAAGAAATATATGGAGACTGCAAGTAGTTACACGACCGCCCAATAGACGGTGCCAGAATGTCTAGGTGGCGCAAGTTCTTGCTCCGATTCAAAGGGTTCAGCTTCATGCATGCATGCATGCATGCATGCATGCATGCATGCATGCATCCATCCATCTATCCATCCATCATTGTAAGAGATTTATTTAAGAGGTTTTACGGCATGTGGTCGTAAGCAGTCGCAAGTGTGTGAAATATAACCACAATGTGGCAGCACTTGCAAATCACAGACGAAGGAGTCTGAAACGCAGGCTCGGAGACCAAAGAATGGCACTGTTCCGTGCAGGCTTGAAGCCGGGTAGCAGCGTACCTGAACAGGTGCGCAGTCCCCAGGTTGTCGCCGCACGCAAAGTAACCGCTGTGCGGCGATAGGTCGACGCAGTTGGGGTACTTCAGGTCGTGCTTGCCGGGAAAGTTTGAGAACACAGTCAGGCTGGGGAAATGGACCTGTCGGGAACACCGTGACCGTTGTAGCAGCGCTGCTTTACCCGTAGTTACCGATTTTTCTTAATTAATACAGACAGGTTTCATTCATTTGCCGATTCATTTTGCAATTTATTAATTTAAGATGGCGTGGTGAAAAAGTTTTCTCAAACTCAATTAAGTGATAGATGTTACTTACCACACTGTGCAGGGATCGTATCATTTACGACATATTAAAAAACTGAACAAAAGAGGTCAAAGGAACGTCGTTAGCCCGTAAAAAAAAAAAAAGTTTGCAGAAAGACTTGTGATTTTCCTGAATTCTAAATCATGTAGTAGGCTAATATAATATCTTTATTATCTTTGAAAAAAATACATGTGTAAGCGTGCTGGCCCACGAAAGCAAAGATGCATGTATGTGAAAGCATTTACTTTCATATGGTTAGGCATCGGAAGTGTTGAACTAAAGTGGGCTCTTTCTAGTTCTTTATTTTGTGCTATTTTGAGTTTTCATTAAGATAAACTTTCTCGCAACTTTTAATATTCACGCAAAGTAGCAAGGTTCCTGCACAAGCGTCGGCGACATCTAAAAGGACAACATGAATAAAATTTTGAGAAATCAAGGAGGCCTTTGGAAAAAAATGCTGAAGGAGTGATTTCCTTCTTAAACTTCACGTTACGGTGAATTCTGCATCGAGTGGCTCAAGCATTTCCTAGACACCATCCGCTCACTTTCAAGATGCGCTGGCTGCCCGTGCTTCCATGAAATGCTGTACGCGATGCTCGGACAGAGGGAAGCTAAACCGAAACAAAACTAACTTGATCGGTTTTGAAGTTTCCTTGGAGTCCAAACTCACCAGCTTGACGGAGCTGGCCTTGAAGGAAGAGCTCATGGCGAGGAGCTCGGAGGTGCAGTTGAACTTGAGCTGCGTCACTTCGGTCGTCAGGTTCATGATGGCCTTTGCCGGCGTCGGGTACCTAGTTCCCAGAAGCTTCGACGTCTCGTACACGTTGACGACCCCAGTGTCCGAGCTGAGGGTTTCAAAGGTTCAAGAGTTTAGTGGGTCGGAAAGGTCACCGTAACATCCGGCCAGCAACATCTATAGGCTAAAACTGTGTTTCGTTTTAAGGCCCGACCACGCGCTTGCAGTTTGTTTCTGACCGAGCCCTTCTGATCTCTTACGACGACAGAACACGCTGGCATGCTGGTGCCATTCATTAAGGTGGTCCCTGGAACTGCATTTCACTAGAGCGAAGGTTCTGCGGTATTTGCGAGATCGAATGTACATCCATCTGCGAGAAATGGTAGTTTATAACATTGTCAAACGTTTTTGAACCAAGAAAGGAAGAATGATGTGCGAAAAAAGTGGGAAATATAGAGAAATTGCTAAAGTTTCGACGGCTGACTGATAGGTGGCGATAATGGGTTCTCTCGTAAGAGATACCAAGAGGTTATTTAAGGTACCGGGTCTTGGGCAGTTGCAAATGCGTAAACAAGCCTTTATCTGCGAGCGACGCCGAAGCTGTTTGTGAGCCTCGTGCTTTGATCGTAGCTGCTGCGCGTGCGCGTTCGTGTCGTGCAAGCGCCATTCAAAAACTTCTTTGTGCTTCTGGTTCCAGCTTCCGCTACCGAACATCACGACACGCCCCTTTTTCTGAGGTACATCTTGGAAAAGGGGACGTAACGCAACCTCTTTTCACGTTTTTCAATGGGAAGAGTCGTGCATGACTCTGCCAATTGCAGGGTTCACTTAGGTTGAGTTTGCGCCACAACAAGACAATCTTGGAATCCCCTTTCAGTGCACGCCTAATCAGCACCTCGTCAACAAGCATTTTGATGTTTTGCCTGCAACGATGCCTGATGCAAAATGAAACCTTGATTGATCGACCGATTGATTGGCTAGGCAGCGCGAGAACCTACCCAGACACAAGGTACTGTCCGTTTGGCGAAGCAGCCAGGGAGAGACCGCTCACACAGCCGTGGTCGTTGAAGCGGTGCTGGCACTTCCGGCTCTTCACGTCCCAGATGCAGATCTCATTTCCACCTGGCAACAGATCACAGAAACGGTGCCAAAAGGAACGGAATTAAGAGTGTACCTCAACTCTATAACAAACCAAAGCAACGAATGAATGAATAACATTGGATGTCTATCTGACAAAGTCACACTGTAATCTTTAAACAAGGGAGAACCTCAACAATGCATTTCTGGTAATGTCTGCAGCTTCCAGTCTCGTTGGAACTCCTATAAAACGGAAAAAACTAATTTATTGCTCACTGCGATGCAATTTTTGAGCCTCCCCGCTTATTACGTCGAGAATACTGTAAGCAATTTTATTTTGGCGGGCTTTATATTTTGCAAATTTCGGGGAATCTGGGTTCCAGGATTACTTTGCAGACACAAAATTTTGCAATGTGGAGTAATATGCTATGTATTCGTCATCATGGGGTGATATAAGTGCGAGGCAAATTTTTCGCAATATTTTTCAAGGTGCGAATGTCGCTGAAGTTGGGACCTCTCGGAAATTAGGTCGCTTACAGTACATACTTATTTATTGAAATACAACTTTCAACAATCGTGGCATCTATCAAGCCTGCCATATTGAGGCCCCTCAAGGATGAATGAATGAATTTGGCCTTGCCCATTGAATCGGGTAACGACTGGTACCCCCTGCACCAGCAGAAGCTGAACAGAAAGGACACTTCAACTCCCCATGTAACGAAACACCTGCACCAAAAGCATTACACCCAAAAGAAGCCATATAAAAAGACTTCAGTCCCTTGGTTGGATTTGAACTCGCCACATCCGAGATTGTGAGCCAAGAGCTTTGGCAACCGAGTTATCCGGGGTCAGTGGTCGGTGCACGCAAAAGCGAAGTCACTTGCGCGGCGTGCGCTTTGCGGCCTTTCTTGTCATGCTGCGCCATCTCACAGCGCGTGTCAGAAATTAGAGCGAATCTTCGGTAGGTGGTGCTGTTCAAATACCCTTCTCTTCTTCCTTGAACGGTCTACCACACATCCTGTGCTCACCAGTCTTTGTCAGCATGATCAAGCTTGTATTAATATTTTTGTACAGTTCCACTGATTTTGTCTGAAGTTTGGAATCGCGTGCAATTAGTCACACGATTCGAATAATATGCTTGCCATTCTGGAGACTGCAGATCAAAACCTAAACAGGACAGATTATAAGCCTTTGGAATTCGACAAGATTTGCTAAAGCAGCGCAAGGATATACGCTCATGCCAAACAACTCGAAAAAAAAAAAAAAATGTTGCGGTTGTTTGCAGAGAAGTTTGCACTGTAAAAGACGCTTGTGCCAAGCACCAGACAATTATTTCTATCCAATTCGCGCAAGTCTCGGTGCTTCAAGCTTGTGGAAATACGTATGAAATAAACAGCTGCAAGTAAATGGCTTCCCATTTTGTTCCTCTGCCTGCTCAGAGCGTTATCGGTTAGTATTACAATTTCCCAGATCGAAAGGTAAATTTTTTTAAGCAGTGCGACGAAAAGCATATCAACGAGGTTCTACTGTATTGACGTGTGTTGGAGTGCTGTGAGTGTACCCGTTCCTTTTCATGTGGAACATGATTTGTTTCGTCAGTGGAGGGGGGGGGGTCTAGAAATTTGTGAAGCTGAAAAGTGAAACTGCCGATTAAGTTGATGCTGATTGGCTGAGCAAGGGGATGACGTCACACCCCCTATTTTGGACATCGCTACCATTTCGAGTGGGAGGGGGGAAGAGGCCATCGCAGTAAAAAGCGTGTGCGCCAGGCGGGTATCGAACCCAGACCATATAGATTATTAAGCCAGCGTCTTTCCAGCATGTCACGACACATCGCCGTGAGTTGAGGTGCTATTTGGCAGGAAAATCCCTGCTGTGCATCCGCTCTGCGTCCGGCAGATGGCAATTTAATACCCCGTCACATTTTTAAAACCCGGGTTAGCGCCGGTATCTCCCTTCCAGGAACTGCTATACAGTCAAACCTCGATGTAACGAAGTCGGTAAAATTCGGAATTTACTTCGTTACATTGAAATTTCGCTACATAGAAATTCGAGGCTAACGTTAAAGAAAGTTTCCACAAATGTTTCTCGGGTGCACAAAACTCACCGAGGACGCCTTTATTTCGGTTGAAAGTAGTCCGGCACCTTTTTCTAGGCCACTCTTGGCATTATTATTGGCATCACGACGACGACGTTCGCATAGCCAGACGGCCTGCATTGCGTCTTCGTCTTGCTGTGTGATCGCGAACCGCCTCAAGACATCGATCGCGTCCACCACTTCACGGTCACCGGGCACATCGCAGGTGTCTTGCTCATAAGGCTCGATGTCGTCCCTGTCTTGCACATTCCCACGAACATCGCTAGCTATCGCCTCGTCGGTCACCTCCTCCGTCGCAATGACAGCAGAGTCGGCGTATAGAAAGTCGTCGAGGTCGACGTTGTCAGGGGCGGCTCCATCGCCTTCGAGGCTCCATCGCCCAGGACAACGAGAAACGCACGCTTTTAGTTAGGCCGTTAGGCTTCGAAACGAACTACGCAGCGCGAACGAAGCTGACGGACGAAACTACGGCGGCTCTAGTGTCCTCTAGTAGCCGTTCTGTACACCACACTCGCCAGGTTTGGCCCGTTTCACCCTTTGAGCTTTATCGGGGCTCATTTCAGCGCATGTGCTTCCCAAAATCTCCTTTGGGACCCAAAAGTTTGTGAAAAATTGTCCATGAAACTTCGTTACATCGAAATTTCGGCAAACGGGACTTCGTTACGTAGAGGTCAAAAATACATGGCGTGCATACACTTGCGGTTAGAAAACGTTATGCATTTCGTTACATCGAGGGTTTCGTTACATAGAAGTTCGTTACATCGAGGTTTAACCGTAGAGTGTACAACTAACCAATGAAGAGTGCCGAGAGCGCAACACGCATTTGTTTCACGCACAACACAATTACCCAGCAATTCGTAATGCATTTTTTCCAAGAAGGAGCAATTCTGTTTGTGTCTAAGAATGCATTGAGAAGTCGGGCACTAGTGTAATCAATGCCAAAACAGAAAGCAAGCTGCATGTCTTGATACCAACATGTAGGGCAATCGATAAAACGGTGCCTGAAACAGATGGCACATCTCACCCAGAGTGTAGATGACAGAACCGTCCTCGCTGAATGCCACAGACTTGACCTCATTGTTCATTTTCAGGGTGTCCACGCACTCCTTCGACTGCAAGGTAGGCGGTGCAAACAGTGCTGTGAGGCCACGGCTCTCGTGACACATGGGTAATCAAATATTTTCGAGCCTCTCAAGCAAAAGCAAAGTGCAAGAGTCAACGCTACAATCTTGTAGGACTTGCAAATGCACGGCAAATTTAAACACAGACGTCGTTGAAACGGTTTACATGCTGCTTCAGCCAGTCTACGGTTATAACGTTACGTGTGTAAGGCAGAGTGCAACTGACATGATTACGAGAGTGGCACTTCGACGCAGTGTCGGGTTGGTACGCTTGTTTTCAACGTCCAAAAAAACCTAATTCGGGCCCACGAACGTGTGAGTCAACATGAGGTGCTCCTGTGTCATGCGCGCCTTCCAAATGAACTGGTGAAGTTTTGTTCATGTCGAGAAAAATCTGCGGAGACCGTCAAGACAGACGCCGCTCCTCCCTCACCTTGCAGGAAAGGAGATGAACTTCGCCGAACCTTCCGCACACGGCGAGATGTTCGCCGTCAGGCGACACATAGAACTGCTTGGTGTTGGTCATGTTCAGTCCTGGGAACAGATGAAGAAAGTAGCAATTGAAGTGTCACCTAAAGGTAAGTGCAATGTAATTGCCTGTGCTAAGGAACTCACACCTCCCCACTCCCTCTTGAGATCTGATCGATTCAGGGCATGGCAGCCTGCTACATGCACCTTGTCTCGTGTCAGTTTTCTTTACTGCACACACAGTGATGGAGTTCGACCGTCGGATAGGCACTCTCTGGCACTAAACGTAAATGAGTTAGTGCCAAGCACCGGATGCCTACCACCCCAATCATCGGGCGATCTCCTGCTTGTGCAAGAAAACGATTATAATTTCATGCACCATTCGATGCCAGACAATAAGGAATGCAAACTGACTGACTTGTTACAAACTGACCGACTTGTCACACATTAGGGCAGGGTTCAGACCAACTAGTACTGCACAGACGAAAGAAAGGAATCTAGACAGCACAATTCATTTAGAAGTAAAGAGTTGCACACAGGAGGCCTTCCTTGATCTGCGAAACCTAGTTTGACGGAGCTGTTACATCGTCTAAACCAGGAGTCTTTAAAACCCGGACCGAGGGTCAAATCTGGACCATTGAGGTCTTCTGACCGTCCCGCGGTCCTTCCAACAAACCCCGGCCAGTGGCCCACTTCCAGCTGATCCGCTGCTACCAGCGCAAAAAAGAGCCCATATAAAGAAACGGAGCTGCAACGCACACCAACCGCATATAACTGAGATCTCAGAAACAAAAATAAAAAAGAGAGAAAACTGCCTATCTTAGGCGTGTCCTCTCGTTATCATATTCACTGGACATTGCCCTCACCAGCATCACCATTCTTAGTCTCCTGGTTCATACCTGTGTAACTTCGTACATTAAAATTCCTGCGCGTTCCCACGTGTACTGTGCTTCGTAGTGTCCCGTGTCGTATCTATTGCATATTGTCAGCATCAGTTCTATCATTCTAGTTAGTCTTCTACCCTGCATGAACGATATGCCAAAGTTTCTATGCGCTGCAATTTATGCCTGGTGAGTTTTCTGGGTCCCGGTACGTTACAGTTTTTAGCTAAATACTAGATTTAAAAATAAAGTAAAGTAGGCTGAAAGTTTTTATTCATCCACTTCACATTCTTCTTCATTCATTTTTTACTCTAACTTCTGATTTTGTATTTAATAATTGCTTATTTAGAATTATTTATTTAGTCTTTCTTCATTAATATTTACTGATTTCTTTTCCAGCCCTCGAAGGCGGCGACAGACCCTCGATTCGGCCCCTCAGCGAAACAGTTTGGTGACCCCTGGTCCAAGAATATGCGCATGGTTCCGATAATTGGCATAGCTGTGGATGGTGCAGCATTCTTAGCCTGTCGCCAACTGTAGACAGTCTAAAAGACTCTCGTAAGTCGGGAGAAAGGGAGACTACCTTTGGGGAAGCGGATCTGGCTGGTCTTGCCGGCCATCATGTCGTAGCAGAACATGTGGTCCCGCTGAGAGGAGCCGGCCAGCATCTCCCGCCCGTCCCTCGAGAAGTGGGCGCAGTGGATCGGAAACCGGTCGAAGTGGACGGCCTGGATCTTGGGGTTCACTTTGCCATCCACCTGCGGAAGGCGGCACGAGACCGATGTCGGGGCCAACCCTGCCGCGTGACATGGCTAGTACGAGCGGCTAGATCCAGCGCCCTAGTTGAGATCCTCCGACACAAAGGGGTTAGCCCTAAATACAAATCCGAATGGCTCGACAGAACTAATTACAAACGGTGTTTCTGAGCTGCTGTTTGGGCGTAAAAAAAGAGCTGTATAATCAAACTAATGAATGGAGTGCACCGAAACTTTTCACAAAGGTGTCTTTACATGGTGCATTGATCATACTCAAATTTCATTAAAAAAATGGTCTCGGAAAAAAAAAAGAAGGAAAATGTAGGCCTAAAAGATTTAGTTTATCTCCTATACACAGGGGGAGAAAACAGTAAAAAACCTTCTGGTTCATGCTGCTGTCTGCTGGATCTACTTTTGGATGTTCATCTCAAAGAAACTTCCACATTTTTTTATTTACGTTGCGCCGTCCGTGAGTAGCGGAGTCAACCAGACGGTTTTTACTGTTCTCCACCCTGTGCATAGGAGAAAACGAGATCTTTTTTTAGGATTAAATCTTTTTTCTACAACCTACACTCGCGAAACTTCAGTATGATAAATGTACCATCTAAATATACCGTTGTAAAAAGTTTACATGCACTTCTTTCATTGGTTCATTTATATTTAAAAAAGTTTACGCCCGAAGCACGCTCGTGAAAGCCACATACAACCGATACCGTGCTGCTGAGGGGTATCTTGGCATTGCACACTTGGAAAGATCAATGTTGATTGGCTGAAGCCAATGTGCAAGTTTATACCACACAAACCTGTAGCAAAGCTCACTTATGGCAAAACCTGTCCCATTACTCCAGACATGTTTGTTGAAAGACAGATACGTCGTAGCTCGGCAGCTAGAGACGCAAATTGCACAGAATAAAAACGAGAGTGACCAACAACCACATTGGTGAAATGATGTTATTTTGAGGAGTATGTATCGATAAATGTCTGCGCATCACTTGTTTCACGAAAAGCAAAGTTATTCTTTGTGCAAAATTCTCTAAAATGTGGCCACAAACTGAAACCAAAACTTTGCATTGAGGACCGACACAAAACACCCACACGACACAGCTGGGCAGTGTCCTCCGTGCAAACAAGTGCTGGGCGTGCAGGACAAATGTCGTCTGCTTTTCGAGCTCTGCCATATTCAACGGTGTATTGCCTGCTGCGGTGCCCTGGCCCTTCATGCAGAAACAATTAAACTTTTTAAAATGCATATCTTGTTTCATGCTTTGAAGGCAGCCTTTAAAATGTGTCCTATTATGTTATGTACTGATGAGTACACAGATGTTTCATAGAGGACATTAAACGTGCTTCGAATCGAATAGTGCACTGTCATCCCTAGCTTTGACATTGTAAAGAGAGCCGTTACATTTTGGTTTTCTTTTGCACTGTGAAGATGATGAAGCAGTGGTATTCTATTCAAACTACTATTCACACACCACTCCCTCTTGTTTGTGATGTTATGTAGCTTACAATACTTTTCAGTTACAAAGGACAATAACTGCTAGAGGAATTTGACAAAGTTCAGGAGTGGATCATTTCCTATCTGGACTTTGTCTTTGGTTGAGCACATTCTGCCATAAAAGAATGAGACTATTCAAAACACAGATCTTCTGCTCCAATATTCAGTTAATTAATGAGCTCCATAAAGCTTACTAAACTCCAGTTCAATGTGGCTGATGTGAAATGCTAAGCGAAAGGCAACAGCACATTTATCACAGTTCAGAAAAGACAAAGCAGAACTTCCAAGGACAGTCTACTCTCAACATACAAGCAGGGATCAGACTGACCTGGTAAATGGTAGCCGTTCCAGAAAGACCAGCTACAAGCGCCACCTGGGAGCTTGGGTGGAACTCCACGCTCTTGAGGATGGTCTGAAAAACAGTTGGGAGCACTGTTTGTAGATATCGTGATTCATTAGTACTTGAATACAGTTTGACAGAAGCCATAAAAGAGGAGGGACACACAGAAAACACAGCAGACAGGGATAGCATCTGCAAAACTCAAGTTTTTGGAATGTTAGGCTGACGGCATACTCCTCGGCTCATTTCTACCTTCGTCCGTGATCTCATTGCTCTCCAAGCAGAGAGATGTGCCATAACCGCATTCAGCTCTTTGTCAACATCATGTCAGACATGAAATAAGATGCGTTTAACAAAAAAACTTTCAGCCTTTCCACTGGTGAAAAAGGAACACCAGCAAAGCTGTACTACGGTGGGACGACCTCAAGGACGACGCCTAGAGGACGACATCTAGGACGACATCAAGAAGAACGTCTAGGACAACCTCAAAAACGACTTCTAGGTCAACTTCGAGGACGACGCCTAGGACGACTTCAGGGATGACGTCTAGGACGGCCTCAAGGACGACGCCTAGGACAACCTCAAGACGACGCCTAGGCCGACTTCAGGGATGACGTCTAGGACGACCTCAAGGACGACTTTGAGGACGACGTCTAAAACGACCTCAAGGACGACTTCTAGGACGACACCCAGAAAATTCAGCCTTTCCATTCTGGCGAAAACCAGAGTGGAAAGGCTGGAAAGGTTGCCGCCATCTATGAGCGACGGCAACAACCAGACGACCGGCAAGCCGGTTGTCTGGTTGCCACCGTTGCTCATAGATGGTGGTGGCTGTCCAGAGTTTTGTGTCAAAATTTATTTGGTGACAGACACGAAACTGGGGAAACTAGCCCTTAGCAGCTCCACTGTAAAAAAAAATGTCACGCACATTGTATGTGCTTTTTTCAGGAGTACCAACAATACCGGTTACATTTTCCAGCTTGCCAAACTTGTCTTACCAAAACGCAAGCATTTGTGTGAGAGTACACTTGACTGGTTTTTAACACATGTTTGCAGTAGGCAAAAACGTGAATTGCAATCTCACACTACCTTTGTATTGCACCAACTACCTACTATATTAGTTTCTCCTTCATTCATTCCACAAACATTTCTAGGAACTATGCAGTGAAGTGAAATAGAGTAAGTAAAGCCTCGTAGATACTTTCCCAGCTTTTACGTTTTCCAAGTCCTTAGGTCTGCGACCCTTGGTCTCATTGGAATTCGTAGAGAACTAAAGAACTAATTTACCCTTTATTGAATTCCAATTTTCGGGCCTTTCTACTCTTTATGTTCAAAATACAATTAATTTATCATAGTCTGATTTTCAAGAAGCTTGGACCCCGCAAGCAATAATGCGGCCTCCACGACTGGAGGCAGAAATTTGGATCTGTACGTCGAATTGGGTGGTAGTTTGCGCACCTTTGCACCATCCTCGTGAAGCTAGTGAGAAAGTACTCTTCTGCTCCACAAGTTGTGGCGCTCTAGTCAGATCACGCACGTGCAACCAGCGACCTTTGCTGCACGTGTCCTGACCGCGCGACGTGCAGGATGCGTTTCGGTTTCTGTACAGTTCCATAGATTTTGTTTGGATTCTGCGTTATGTGAAGTAAGTCATGTCTAGGATTCCGTGTTTCCGGAGTTACTTTTTCGTCAAATTCGGAGGGTGTTTTTCGGAGTTCATTTTTTTATGAAAATTCAGAGTTTATAGGAGTTCATTTTTGTTTGATTCCAAAATCTCCGAAACTCGGAGCTTAATTTTGCAGTGTTTCTTATAAAAAAAATTATTAATATCCGCGTGTATACGTATGCTAGATAAGCAAAAATAAAACGCACTTATATCAAATATTTTTTTCAGCTGGGTTTGGTGTTGGTGCCATTGCCATTGGCAATAGTACTAATTTGTCCCACAGCAAAGTTGTACACATCCGCGGCTGGGATAAACGTCGATACCTTGAAAATAAACTCGTGGAGGTAGTCGCTGGGAAGCACGTATTCATTCCATCCTATTCCATGCTATCCCGCGGCCGCGAGGTAGGAGTGGTAAAGGATGGAATAGGGAAGTTTCAACTGCCCCTTTTCCAATTTTATGCAATCTCTAGGATCCATATATAGTTTTAGCTGTTACAAAAACACAATCTCTCTTCCTCTTAAAACACAAATAGTATGGCCCAAACTGGAAACCAATACAGGGGCTTTTGTCGTGACCCGAATGCACAATGACATGTCGTTCTGAACCTTGACGAGATGATCGGTAAGACCCCTTTTGTCCATGATCCCAGATTTTAAAGATAACTCTGGTTGCATTTTCCCGGGAACATTGGCCATTTGCGCTGATCAAACTTAATTATAAAATACCGTCTTTATTTAGTTTATTGGAAAGGGGGAGGGGGGGGGGGGCATTGGCACATCAAAATTCAAGTTTATCGGATAAATCCGAATTGACCAACATTTTACCGGCGGGTGTTTTTCGGAGTTTTTCGGATTTATTAAAAACAAACGGAGCCCTAGTCATGTCTCTTCCAAGAACGCATCTGCCATACCGCGGACCTCGGATCAAAACCCGCCCAAAAAAGAGGACAGATATGCAAGTGCACTGGAGAGGATCAGCAAACCTGCCAATCAGTCATGCAGACAGTAAAAATGGTTGCGGCTACCCACGGTGAGACTTGCAGTGTAAACTAAGCTATGTACAAGTGTTAGACAATAATATCTGTCCTTTAATCTCATATATACAAAATGAACTGTTGTGCAGGAGTTGCTTGTTTCCTGTGGTCTGCTAAAATATGTATCAACGAGGTTTTACTGTATACAGTTGACGATAGTAGGTGACAGGTGAAGAGTTCAGGGAGAGGGAAAGGAATGCTGGGGAGAAGGAAGCAGACGGAAATGCTGGAGCGATGGGGATGTTTCCTGCTCTGCAGCGATCCATCTGCTTCCTCCTCTCCAGCCTTCCTTTCCTTCGCCCTGAACTCTCAACCTGTCATTGACTATAGTTATAGCATGGTACAGTGCAACCCACTTATAACGATAATGAGTAAATCCAAAATTTCAATCGTTATAACCGATTATCGTTGTATCTGGACTAGAAACTGATTATTTCCAGTCTAGAAACTCTAGAAACTGATCGTTATAAGTGGTATCGTTATATGTGGTATCGTTATAAGTGGATTGCTCTGTACACTAGTAAATATACCGCTGTAATAACTCTTTTGTAAGATAGAACTATGTTCATAAATACAAAGGACCCTGAGACCAAGGTAAAATAAAGAGCACAAACACCAAGTGTCTGTGCTGTTCCTTATTTTAGTCTTATTTACCCCAGGCACAGAGTTCTTCGTAATTATGTTAAATTTGCACTAGCTCGTTTCTGCCCTTACTTTCTGTTCCTTGACTATGTTCTATATTGACATTGTGCCACACTACCAACTATGATTAAACTTAGCTGTCTATGCCATTTACCGTAAAATACCGAGCATGGGCCTATGTCACATTAAGGGCCCACCCCCTATTTTTGAACGATTTCAAAAACAAACAGAGGACACATCAACTGCCCACCTCCCATTTTAGGCAAATTTCAAAAAATATGCAAAGGACATGGCAAGCGCTTAGTCGCCGCGGACGGCCTTTATCTCCTGGTTGAAGCGACCGGCACTAGTTATGAGTCACGACAGCGCGGGCGAAAAGCGCCGCGGGAATCAGGCGCGGGCGAATGGCGCCGCGGAAATCAGGCGAAGGGCTTTGGCGCAACACGGCAACACTCCGGCGCCGCAGGAATCGAGGTCAAATGGCAGAAATAACAAAAGATACAGGCGAGCTGGTGTACAAAGGAAGAGAGGCAAGGGCACGGTGGCAAGAGTGAAGCAGTGAAGATACACTATGTTGAAAAGGAGGATCTAGCGAATGGAAAGCAGCACAGAGCTTAGCGCGTGTGCTGCACACGTGCCGTGTGCCTCTGCCCCTCCGCTTCCGCTTGTTGTTCGGTGGTTCGGTTAGTTTTATGTTCATCGCGCTGCATTGCTTGCATTCGCTCGGTTCGCTTGTTTGGACGATGCACCCGTATACGGTCGCGAGGAAAGTCGAAGTTGTTGAATGGCATAGGCGCCACGGAAAGAATGTAAGCCGGACATCGCGTGAATTCAAGATTGATGGTAAAAGAGTGCGCGGGGATGGGACTCAAAATACGGACTGCTCCTGCAACAGAACCACGGAAGATCACGGCTGAAACGCAAGCTGAGTGACGGGGCACCAGTCTTCAGTGAAGAGGTTGATGATAATTCTGTTTGTTCATATCCATGCTTATTTATTCATATCCATGCTTCTGCAAGGTATCTCTGCTTTTATAGGTTCGCACGCTCGGCGAATGACGGCCCTTTTCCAAGTGCATCAAATGGCCGCCATTTTGAATTCGGCGGTCGGGCCGAGCAAGGGCCCACCCGACTATGCAATCCTTCTGCGTTTTTGCTCTCGGACCTAACAAGCGCCCATCCCCGAGTTTTCCGCGATTATCCCATAATTTTGAGTGGGCGCTTGCTCGGTATTTTGTGGTATGTACTAAACATCATGATTCGGGATCCCAGATTGCCGTCCACCGTCGAAGTCTAGGCGCCCAAGCGAAGGAGAGCGGTGACCACTCACATTTTCCTTGGCTTCAGAATTGAGCGGCCGGCACTTGTGGATCCCGAGCACGCCAGGCGTCAGGTGAGCAGCCTTCACGACGTAGTTTCCGACCTTGCGGAGCATTTCGTCATCCTCCTCGTCTGGAAGTCAACAAAGAGCAATGACTCCCAGCTTCACAATCACAAAGAGACTAAAGAAAGCTTAGGCTGGTGTATAACATGATGAAACTTTTCATTACAAGTTTGGCGAGTTCAAAGAGAAACAAGAACCAGAGCTTCGACACGCCCATCACTGAACTACTCGAGCACCAGGAATGATGCTTTGAATAAAGGTACGATCTGTGACACTGCTAGCGCAAACAAGCCATCGCTGGTTTTCTGCTTTTCTCTCACTATTGAAGGACCGTCGTCAAAACTGCTATAGTGGTGGAAAGTGCTAAGTTGGGGGTACTAAACTAAGCGGTAAATGTTCATGCCCACCAGCAACCTTTAAGTAAAATGCGGAAAAGTGCCGAAGTCATGTTTGCGACAACATTGTGGCGCAGTATAGTACATGCGCTGCACGCGCTCGCCTTGTCTGTTTAAATCATTCGAAGCAAATAACCAAGAGAAGGCATTGACGAACGCACACGCAGAGTGCTTCTTGTGATTGTTGATTTAGAAACAGTTACTGCTGTGGATACTAGCGTGTGGAGAGTGTGTAACTACATTCGCAGGATAGTCCTCGGTGTCTGGATAATTTGAGCAAAAAGGTTTATTCTTGTTACATTTGAGCGAACAAACTATCTTGCATCCAAATGCCATTTTTCAATGACCTCTGACATGGACTAGACATGACCACAGGTCTAACTTTATGCCAGCCACACAGTGCAGTAAAATACGCATGACCTATTTTGTCCACTTCTCATACGCTACTATACCAGAAACATGACTGATGGTTGTTGTGTGTTGCTACACCACAGAAACACCATTGTAAGATACACCATGTTGCACAAGCATTACCATGCACACAGAGGTTAGTTCACTTAAAAACTAAGAAGCTATTCGACCCCACACTCCCATGTCCCATAATTCAGGAAGGTAAATAAAACAGGTTTTGCTCAATATATGTCACGCGGTATGTACTGGTACAGTGACACTAACGAGACGATAATTAATTGCACTACCTGAAGATTGTTGAGCATCCTGCTGTTCGGCCCATTTCGGAACACCCATCAGCTTTTCGTACCTGTTAACATTGGAAACAAGAACTCAGCACTCCACTAGTGTCCCCTTCCTAAAGGCCTTTGACGAATCATTTGATCATGCCTAGATTGTTAAATGCCACACGTTAGAGAATAAAAAATCAGCACCTTAAATTTTATGTTTTGGCTGCAAAAAAGTCACTGGTACAGAGCCAGTGCTTGTGGCTTCCCCAACCAGCTTTTCCCCAATCATGTGCGATAAGGACAGAAAACTCTGAACATTTGAGAACTGATAAGGT
The DNA here is from genome assembly GCA_037355805.1 of Ixodes ricinus. Classification (NCBI taxonomy): domain Eukaryota; kingdom Metazoa; phylum Arthropoda; class Arachnida; order Ixodida; family Ixodidae; genus Ixodes; species Ixodes ricinus. The sequence goes on from JAZHYW010040202.1 coordinate 16,541, forward strand.
GTTTGTGGCACACGTTCATTAATAAGAAAAATAGAACCCACGAAATTTTCACGACCACTGAAACATCACAAATGCGTCTCGTCTAAAGAAACTTTGAATGGACAATCGGGTGGGATAGAATAACCCGAAGCGACCTACTGTTACAGTCCTCTGTGCTCATTCTCTAGCTTTGGTTTGCTTCATTTTTTTTTAGTAAATAAGCTTGCAGCATAAAGTCTTTTTAGTAATGTCTTTATTTATTTAGTACATACTGCGGACCTTTCGAGGTCCAAGCAGGGTGGGCAGCAAACATAAGTAACGCCACAAAAACAATGGTTGCACATAAAACAAGATAACAATGGTGAAAAAACACAATAGTCTTGTGCTTCTCGCAAAAAAAATAAAAAAAAGAAAAGAAAAGTGTTGCGTTTTTTTTTTTTTCACGAGACAACTGTGCAGTGAGGCACGGAGAGAGGTGATTTTACCGTTTCTTGAGGTGCTCAGAGTATTGTGCATCCTCGTTGGCCCACATGTCAGAGGTAGCCTTGTTCATGACCTCCACCTTGTCCTTGACCCTGCGACGTAGCAAAAGTTTTGGGACACCACGCGGAAGCATACAAGGAATCTTCCACATCGTACAACAATGCAGAACCCAGAAACTTAATAAAAAAAAAAATTACTGGTGTTACTGCCACAGCCTAGAAGAGAAGATGAAAAAGGAATAGACGACAACATAATTTAAAGGAACTTCTGACATCGCAGAGTGCTCAAAAGGTTAAATCTTCTTAACTACATGCATGAAATGTGGGGACATCGGTCCGCTTGAAAATGTCTTGACTCCTGTCTCCAGTATGGATGAGAGGTTTGATCGGTGTGGTACGACTGCAAACCTGAGGTTGTTGAAGTGCGTCATGTAGCTGGGATTAAACAAATGTGCACAGGAACGACATCTGTCCACATCTAAACCAGTCTCGCTCAGACAACACTGCTCGTGAAGCGTCTAAATACTAGACCAAGATCCCATTGGCACATAACGGTCGTATTTGTGGAGAGCAAATCGTCTGCTTCTTGCACAGGGGTTGCAGTGGCATCAGAACGATGCCGAGCTCTGATTGGCTTTGACTGGAAGGATAGTGGGTAGACCTCAATGCCAGATGCCTTGAGGTCTACCCACTATCTTTTTCAATCAGCCAATAAGAGCTCAGAGTTCTGACATCCTCGCAACCCCTGTGCAAGAAGCAGACGACTTGCTCTCCGCATAGGAATGACCCAAAAAAGACTGAATTAAAAAAACAAAAGAGAGACAAGCTCACAGAATCTTTTCATCGTCTTGGTCAACCCAGGCTGGTTTCCTCTTTCCAGAAGGTTTTGATGGTGCGTCATCAACAGCTGCCACCTCATCGCTGTCGCTTGCAGAGCTGTCGCTTTCTTGGCGTTTTTTCTTTCTCTTTGGTCTTGCCTTGTCCTAGAATTTGAACGATACAGTGGTCAGGTATCGCGGCATTATGGCAGCCCCCAGAATGGTTTTCCAGTGTAGTTGCTTTTGAAAACAGTATCTTGGAGAACCACTCTACAGTAGCAAAGATGAGCGTGGCTAGGTCCCTAACTTATACCGTGCCGCACAGAAGCACAGTTTCATAACTTCCTACTGTAATATCTCGAGAGACAGCCCCTAAAATCGAGAAAAAATCGGGTAAAAATAAGGGCAACGGGGGGGGGGGAAGAAAAGTTAACTTTTAATGTACAATCAAAAAACAAGTTTCGCAAAAAAAAAAAAGCATTTTTTTTTTTATAATTTGTTTTTGCAGCAAGGAACAATGACGCAAAGACGACTGTACTTCCGAGTCAGCAATGTTTGCTTATATCCTGCCACAGCTAAACCGAACACTACAATTACTAGGAGTGGGCTATCTTTCAGTGTTCAAAAGAAAAGAGCAAATCAAGCCAAAAATAGCGGGCAGGTTATCTTTCAAGGGTGAAGCATCTCGGCATATTAAGGTAACCTGGTCCCAACACAGGAGCATGTGCAGTGACACCTAACAGAGCTCTGATGTCATTCTAACTAGCTTCATAGGCCACTAAACTGATTATAGACAAGATATAAAACCTGTGTGAATTTAACAAATCACATGATTGGGATGAAATAGAAATGAGACACAACATAGTATGAACAAGTGCTTCCTCCTATAAATCTGAAGTGCATGAATTAATCTTGTAAAAATGTACTTGGAACCTACACGAAAATATGTAAATATAATGCTGCACAAATATTTTTCTTCTCTCAGTTCAACTTGGGCTATTATGGCAACTTTTAGATTGGTCTATCTTGGGGTGAACTAAGCTATGCAAAGTTAGATGTTGGTCAAAATGCATAAATGATGAAGTGTTAAACTGAATTACAGTCAGACGGCACAGTCTGAGAGGGTAGGTGAACGGCAGGTCAGTCGGACAGAACTAGAATAACCGAGGCGCATTCTTTAAAGGGCCCCTGAAAAAAAAAAAAAGACATGTTTTTTTTTTATAGTTTAGTTGGGACACGCGTGGAAAAAAATTAATTTTATGCGATAAAAATTTTTTTTAAAGCAATATTGACGGTGCGAGATGCAATTTAGTCGGCCGTCACCTCCATTCCACTTGTTTTCTCTCTCGGCATTTTGGGTCCGTGGAGGAGAGGTGGATTGGCTTTGCCTTCACGACCGAGATGGTCATTCCAGAATGACCCGTGACTTCATGGACTTCGCGCGCAGAATTTCAAATAAATCTCTCGCCGTCAATATTGCTTTAAAAACTTTTTTTTTATTTGTAAAATTTATTTTTTGACACGCGTGTTCTAGCTAGACTGTTCGAAAAAACATTTTTTTCTTTTCAGGGGCTCTTTAATGTGTTGTTCCTTAGATTAACGTGAAGAGCTCCATATGCACTTGACAGTAAACTTTGGGACTGGGATGGAAGAACTCAATGAAAATTACAAATGACTACACAAAGTGCACTGCGATTGACGGTGGCAGAGCCGTACATACAGAGAGTTGGGCCATTCATTGGGAAGTATAGGAGACAAATGAGGAGACGCCATTGGCCAAAAGAGTGCTGGGCGTGTTCCAGGGCATCTTCACAAATTCGAATGTGCCCAACCAGAAGCCGGAAATAATACCCTGGCGGCGGTTGCGAGAAACAAAATTAATAAGTGCATCGGAGTAACTCTCGGTGACTGAAAATACGGTGCACGTGATGTTCCAATCATGGTCATCCAAAATCATGGTGGAAGAGCGTGACTAGCGGAGCGATCGACGCATTCCGTGTGCCAGGCGTCGAGGGCCGGGAATCTGCCGTCTGAGCGGTCACACTCTGCTCCGAGCAAAATAGTTTGAGCGGCACACTTGTTTCTTAGATCTTTTTGCCTGATCATATTTGAAAGATCACGTACACCCTATTTTCGACCATGAAGAGTTACTACATTTAACCCTTGTTCTCTTATTAAAACTGTTTCTCGCTACCACCGCCAGGGGATTCTTTCAGCTTCTGGGTGGCCAAGAGAGCATGCCAAGCCCTCCACCTGCATCTGGTGCACGCCCTGGCTCTGCTTACTCCTCCCATTGACCAAACTCTCTCTATACACGGATCTGGACGGCAGTAGCTGCTGCGTTGTGGAAAGAGATGTTGAAGGAGATTTGCTTTCAGACAGCAATGAGTTCTTTGCTTTTGGTGGAATTGATGTAGCAGACGTGTGTGAGGAGTTGTCTGCTTTGGTGAAACGATTGTGTGAGATGTTGCATTTGTTGGAAGAAGGCACAGAGACGCGCTTATATTTTGGCTGAAATGCTCTTTCAGAACGGGGGCGTCCGTGAATGCGCCTGCAGTGGAAGACGCGAAAGTATGCATGCGAGCCGTACTGTAGAGGCGCGGAGAGCACACGAGAACGGAACCCGGGTGGGCGGCAGTGGGGAGCGCGTCAGCACGAGCGTGACCTCAGTGGCGTGTTTTGCAACGGCGGCTGCCTGAGAGGGTAAAATGGAGGGGTGGAGGAACAAGGCAGAGCGTCGCCAGAGGGTACGTGCATGTAGCAGGAACGATAGGCAGGTGGAGAACGCTCTTCCCAGTGATCACGCGGGTTTTTCGGAACAGTGGCGGCCTAAAGGGGGGAAAGTGTGGGCAGGGGAGGGGAGAGTGAGAGAAAGCCTTGCCGCAGTTGGCGCGTATGTGCAAAGAACGACGAGGAGAGGGAGAGCAGTGCCTCTGCTGCAGAGTGGGGTTTTGCATTCATGCGTGAGCACTTTTTACCGGTAAGGGGAATGAGCAGCTACCGCCGTAAAACAGCAAGAGAGACAGATGAAAGGAGGGACAGGCAACACCTCGGGAAGCTCAATTTCACTGCTGCTGGCTGGGGAAGAGACAACATTTATTGCGTCGAGCGAAACACAAAGGAAGCTGGTATAGTCACTGACGCAGTGAGAACGGCAGAGCGTGTCTTCTGAACGCCCGTCCTCCGTGCTCTGGTTGTGCTCAATGTGCACGAGACGCTGAAGCGAGCGTCGAAGGTAGGAATCTCGTGGTGGAGGCGGGGCAACCGAAGTTCCTCCCTCTGCCGTTCCCACCTTGCCAGTTACCGAGGTGTATATTACAGTGCCTGGAACGAGTCTCCGACTGGTGTGTTCACCGCGTCCAAAGAGTGGTCCTTCGATTTCCGCCTTATGACGTCGCCAGAGTGTCATGCTGTCACAGGCCGCGATCACGGCGGTGCTACAACAGCGGTGATGGATGTGGCAGACGGCTGGTCTGCTGTAGGTCTCCCTTCAGCTCGACAGACCACGGAAGCTTCGGCAGTTCGTAGTCGGCATGTTGCGACGACAGCGACACTCGCGTTGGCTCTTGATGTTTTACCGGGACTTCCAGCACCAACCGCCAGGATCGCGAAATTTGACAACAGCACGACAAATATGACACTCCGGCTTCCGTGACGTCATTTGTCCGATTCGGGACAACTTCTGATATATGGGCGGGATATGACGCTCAACACACCATCTGAGACGCGTTCCAGGCCCCATAGCGTAGATCCATAATAAATGAGGGGCGGACATAAAAATGCCCGCAAAACAGGAGTCCTAGCTATGATCCCGCGCCGAAACAAATATCAGACCGCGAGGGATATGATTGGTACGCCTTAGAGCTGGGCTCACCTTCCGAGATGTCTTTGCGGGTTTTGAAGCGGAACCGAACACGAGCTGCTCGAGCTGCTCTTCGGCCGAGTCCTTGCCCGAATCGCTGTCCTCATCGCGTTCTTCGATCTCGATGGACCTTGTCATCGGGGGTTTGTAGCCACCTTTCCCTTTGGGCAGCAGCTTCGTTTCCACGGCAGTTCGCAGCATGGTTTCGCTACCTGGATCGTGGAGATCGAACGTTACCGTTGCGACGGCATTGATAGAATAAAGAAAGCAGATGTGTTTTCTTTTTTCGCAGGGGATGTCCTTAAAATCTACGTGAAGTGACTGAGTAAAACCAGACAGAACTCGATTTTGAGCACATACCTGGTCCGACTGAGAGATTGAAGCATGGGAAGCGCCTGGCCTGGATTGGCATTGGCTACTGTTGGCTGTTTTCTTTACAAGGCAAAGGTTGATAGGAGCTAAAAAAGTCATAATTGAAAATAAGTAAATTTGTTTTGCAAAACAAAAGAAATGCGAAAACATTTAACGTTTAATTGTATAATAATAGGTTTAAATGCTCACAAATATTAGTTAATCAAAAATGTAAAAATAAAAGACATTTCTAATGCTTGGTAGATGGCGCAAGCTACCCCCGTTTAAACGCACCCTGCGACACTGCTCTTGTGCGCAGATTGTTGTGGGGTTGTCGTGTTGTGGCGTTTTGTGGGCGTGTTTTGGCTTTTCTCTGGCGTGGACGACGTGGGTACCGTGCTTAGATTTTTCTCCGTTCCTTTGTAAGGAACAGCCATGAGGTTTAAATTCTGCGGAGATCGGGACTGCCCTGACTGGCTGCTCGCCGAAATCGCCTCCCTCTCCAAGATAAGCTCCGTCAAAACCAAGCTCCTGTGCGTCCAAGCGGTGAACGCTCTTCTCACCACCACCGTCGACTTTGAGAAGGCGTCCAAACTCACGGCGGACTCGAAATTCACGCCGGACGATCTCAAGGGCGTCCTGGTGGCACTCGAGTTCATCCTCAAGAACGCCACCAAGTTCGCCGTCGACGAAGAAACGCTCGTGAACGAACTTCAGCAGTTGGGATTGCCCCGCGAACACGCCGTGTCTCTGTCCAAAGTTTACGCCGACAAGTCGGCGGACATTTTGACCGTGCTGAAAAAGCAAAGCCTGCGACTGTCGTCGCTCGAAGGTAGTCCGCAGTGGAGGGTCGACTACGTGCTCGAGTCCAGCGTCGCCGGGGAGGTTGCCCAACCGTCGGTGCAGATGAAGCTCCTTGTGAGGGACTCTGATCACGAGCCCAAGCCCGTGCACTTCAGCATGACTGCCGAGACTTGCAGCGTTCTCTTGCACGAGTTAAAGCAGGCCTACAACGTGATGAAGAGCTTGGAAGGACCGAGCTAAGGTGCCGACGAGACGGCTTTTCGGGGCCTTTGGAATGTGCTGTAGACTGATGCAGTTGGAACGGCCAAATAAACTGGAATGCGAGACCACCGTTTCAGAAGCAACATGTGGCGCGTTTCTTCCGAATATTCTTGGTTTTGGGTTCCTTTTTTTGTTCTTGCTATTGACGCGTAATAGACAAGACGGGTTCTCTCATCCTCATCATGCACAAGTAAACCGCATAACTTTGTGTAGTGGTTTTTACTCTATGGTGTTAGCAAGCTGAGAGTTCAAGCGATCACCTCATCCAAAGAGTATAATAGATGGTCTTGCAGTGATCACAGCCTAAAGGGCACAAGACGTCCCAACATGGAGAGCAAGTTGTTCATTCCTTGTGCAGGAGTTGCGGCGACGTCAAAACAAGCAAGCTCAGATCGGCTTTGATTGAAAGGGTAGTGAGGTAGATCTCAATGCTGGATGCCTTGAGGTCTACCCACTATTTTTGTCAATTGGCCAATAAGAGCTTGACATTCTGACATACAACCCCTGTGCAAGAAGCAGAAGAACTTGCTCTCTGCATAGAGAATGAGGAAGGAGTCTTGAGATCCCTGATGCCTATGCCACGTTTAGATTCTATGGAAGCACTGTTGAGGTTATGGAAACAGCACAACAAAAATCTGTACTATTAAAATAGTCAATGTGCAGGTGAGCTGGTGGAAGTCTACCATGATGACCTTAATCCAAGAAGGGGGGCAGAAGGGAAAAAAAATGCTGACAGTGGGTACCACTGTCCAAATTGTTTGACTCCTAGCTTCTGCCCTAGTGTCGGTTAAAGTCATCCGTCTCACTACTAATATGACTAACAACGACTTTTCACAGGGTGGGACTGTCGGGTATCAACATTCCTCTGTCAGCATGCTTTAATCGAGATGTCAACCAGACTGTTGTCTGAAATTTTCATGATGTCGCTGTCTTCTGGACTGTGGGGTGCTTGACAACTTCCCTCCAGGAGCTGATTATTTTCTCCACATCATGCTTGAAAGCATCAACCTGCAAAGAAAAAAAAATGAAAAAATGTCTCAACTCCATAAAATGTATTCAGGCGCAGGATTAATATAATAATCTAGAGGGAAAGATTGCATGCATTGTGATTGCTTCAAAACGGCGCGGCATAGACGCGGACAGTTCCAAGGTGGTCCCAATGGGCCCAGATCACTGGCGATGCTATAATATACACGAAGCACAAAAACATCCCTTGCAAGGGTTATACCCAGTGTTTTTTCTAGCTTTATTTTCCACTGACCTAGTGGAAAACACTGGCGGGAAAATACAAAGCACCCCTAGCTTTAATGATATCGAAGGTCTTGGGATCACCTGACACTGCCAATGTTGAGAAGAACGAGGCACTGCATCTAGTGTGCACAGACTCGATGGAGTTTAAGAAACGTTTGGTTGCCCTCCGTCTCGCATTCCTGTTTCTATATAGTCAATCACGCACTGAGAAGAGGCACAAAAGGGTTGCATAGGCACAAAACTTTTAACTAACAACAACCTATTTCTGGTTGGAAGTTTTATCTCTCCCATTTTTGTTGCCTTCCTCAATGTGCGATTTCTATTTGCTCGTCCTGACTTGGTCATACCATAAATGCTGCAGTCAAGCCATAATGAGTGGCAGATATGCCGGAACCTTTGCGGTTTGCATCATCCAATGACCTAAAAGCTTTCAGTAGATTGTGCTGATGAGGCCCGCTGATCACAAGCAAATCCTCAAAGGAAACCGAGCAAAGACTAGACGAATGCAACACATTCAATCAAGAAAAGCTTTCAAGCTTTCAGAAGGCAAACGCGAGTCCTTGGTTCAGAAGTTTCGAGACCATAACGATGGACTGCATCTGACTGGGGAATGCGGGGTAAAATTCAACCTTTATAATGACCGTTAATGATCATTGCAAAAAATGCAGCCTTTTTTTATAGAGGAGGGGGGGGGGGAATACCTGTGTTGCCATAATTTTCTTGCTAGCTGTACCCAGTTTTCTTCAATTACGGGAAAGCCCATCTACCATTTGCACAATGGTCCTTCATACGACTTGTCTCTCTTTGTGACTGCTGCCTCACAGGGTTTGGTTCTTCAGATACAGACAAGGTAACAGCTATCAAACATGGGTGTGAGAATTTCATCTAAAAGTCTTACAGATGACGTGGATAGTCTTGAGTCATCGTGGGATGATTCGACGTTGCGATAGTAAACACTCGCTGAAGACCAGCCATCCTGGCTTGCCCGAGTCGTCGTTCAGGACCCATATGCACCACGGTCGGTGCTCGTGAACGGGGTCCAACTCGTCCTAACAAAGTAGAGGGGCAGACTTGGGCACTTTGTAGAAAGCCGCCTTATGCAAACACGAAGCAAAAGCGTGAACGTGAACGAGGAGCTTGAAATCTCTGCCGCTAGCAACGGTCCTTGTTCCATGCATGCCTTAGTTTGTCCCTGTCCCATTTGTGCCAGTCAGTTCCAGTATTTGCAAACTAATAAGCAAACCAGCCCAAACCAAAGTTTTATGTTGAAATCTAGACTGAAAATTAACCTAATAAAGAAGTTCAAAAACTTCTTAACAGAGTCAGTGGATCAAGTATCCATCAAAAAAACAAAAACTACTTCAACGAGGCTAAAATGCATTTAAGTCTCGCAGGTACGCTTCATCAGATGTTAAAGAAAGCTAGATTGCATGATGAGCTTACATTTTAAACACACTAAAAAAATAAGCAGTATTCGGAGATGCCTTGGTTTGACCGCCAACACTTGCTTGATGGCAAGGTCTAAATCGCTATTGCCATGAGCCGACATGCCCCAAAAAGAAAGGACTGAAAGGCTGTCAGTGTCCTTTATAAGACTCCTGTGGGCTTGTTTCACAAGCGTTGTACGGGCATACCTCTTATTTAAGACTCATACACCACAGCGCTTTGACCTCCCAGTAAATCTCCGCATGCATACCTCTTCCCGTTTCCTCTTGGTGCCGTGACCTGGGGAGCACGCTCCTTTGTCTTGGGAAATCGTGACCTCGTCCCGTGATTCAGAAATCGGCGCCGACTTGTAAAACGGAAGTGACAACTTTTCGGAAACAGTATTCGCAGGTAACGAGCTTCATTTTGCCCGATCCAGCCCTGAAATGAAAGAAATTAAGGCGAAAAAACATTGTTACCTTAAAATACCGCAGATGCGTCCATGTTGTACAAGTGCCTGCTACTATTAACGTTCCCCATACTTGCGAATTCTGCAAATTATATGTTAAGCGCCCGCCCCCTTCAAAGCGCCGGCATCAGCCGAAAATATTCACCCCGTTGTGGCAGCCGCGAGACCGTCAGCGGCGATGACGGGGATATTATGTGAAAATAAATGTGCTTTCTCCGATTCCGTTCACCCTGCCTTTGAAGCTCTTTATTGGATGCCATCTTGGTTTTACCAATTTGGCTGGACAAGCGCTATGTGTAGATTAACCCAGATTTCAGTAAAACTGTGGTGGGCATATCCTCGGCATTTCACGGTATATTCAAACACAGGCCGGAGAATCATTTAATTTGTTGATTATAGACACGTCTCTAAACATTAAACTAGTGGTGGTTTTCTGGGGGGAACGTACATGAATATATTTAATTTAGTTAGAGACAAAATAGTTATCCTCCATGCATCCTCCATACTCAGTTTCAAGACAACTCTTTGGTGGATGTTCGATAGTTCCTTGTCTTCAAGATGAAGCTGGAATTTTGGAGCCATTCATAGGAAAATGCTCCATTTCCTGTTATCCAGTTATCTTAACGTTGCCTCAGGACAGAGTTACAATCCCACGAGTGCGACTACCCCAGTTTCAAGGAAAAGACGAGAACAGAGGCTTAGGTTGCTGGATGAACAACAAAAGCTGACTCTTTACAGTAATACCTCGTTAACTCGAACACGGCTATCTCGAAATAGTGGTTAAGTCGTAAAATTTCCTTGTCATGGAATGAGCTCCCATAGGCACAATGTATTTTGTCCTTGCTTATCTCGAAAGGTTTTCATGACGGACTTCGGATATCTCGAAATCTCGTCAGCGAAAATCGCAAAAAAACCCCACAATAAACAACAAAAACTGCCGCAAAAAACAAACAAAAAACGTGCATGCGCAAAAAAAAAAATGCGGAAGCGCAAGGAAACAAAAAAATGACCGGGTGCATGTACGGAGACGCGAAAATGTACAACTCAAAAACGTCTTTTTTTTCTCTTTTTTACGATTTTCATTTGGACAAACTAATCGTTCACAAGCCGGGATGCCTGCAGTTCCGTGCCGCCTTTCCTGAGCGTTTTGTTCCGCTCTGTCTTTCGTTTTCTCTTTGCTCCTGGGTTCTTCCGTTTCCCTTCCAGGTCGGGTCGTCGTGAGTCTCGTGTTTCCCAGAGGTGTCTCGTTCGTTTCAAGGGTTTCAAGTGTTCTGCTCTTTGCTGCTTGTCCGCCATTTTTTGTGTATTTCAAAAAAGTCTTGCGGCCACACGAGTAAGGGTGAAGTGTTCGATTCGGTCATCGGTTGTGAATTCTCTGATGTTGTTGGCGCGTGACTCGATTGACCGTGAAGATGGAAGAGCCCAAACAGTGCAAATCACTGACGCTTGAGAGGAAAGTTGCTCTCATCAGAAAAGTTGATGATGCTGCGATTGTTAGAAGTTTTATTTAGAACATCGCGCGATCAGAGGTAAAAAATTCCGGTACTTTGCTTATCTCGAAATTTCGCTTATCTCGAATTTTTTCACAGTTTTTGTGACTTCGAGTTAACGAGGTATTACTGTACATAGGCGACAACATTCCTACTACCAAGTCAGATCCACACAAGCTCGAAGAAAAGTATCGGTCACCAGCGTGTAAAATGAGCATGGTTTCCGGTACGACTCCTGCAAAAGCGGTCCGCATGCATCCTATAAGAATGTGAGCAAGTGATACCGGTCTTAATGACACTCGTACAAGTTTGAAGCAAGCTGGTTTGTGCATCACAGCAAATGAGCCTTACACGAACCGTTAACGAAGAAAAACCTTTAGCTTACCCTGCCTGCCACCCGGTAATGGCCAGATGTAGATCTGCCCGCTGCGTCTCTGCATTTCGGTCTTTGTCGACCAACCTCCCGATCTTCTGGATCGTCTTCGGGGCTCAGCTACAGGGAGGTCATTATAGAAAAATGAAACTTGCGCATGAAGAGATGCGGAGACACTCCAAGCCAGTCGCTGCACGAAGCGAAAGGCTCACCAAACTGTAAATCTTGTCAGTGTTCAGCACGGGAAGAGGCCGACGAGATGGGGCCCAGGGTTTCCAGTCTCTCTCGGAGCTGCGACAGTGCATCTTTCCGCAAAACTGGCTGCATCACTGTGTAAGACCTCTGCAGCGACGCCGTGGAGTCGGGATAGATATCAGTGCCCCTTATGACTTGTACCACGGTATATCTAACCTCCTGCCATTTCTGTCAGAATTTGGGAACCGTTTGCGCAACAAAACATTCACAAAATAGAATGCCTACAAAGTGAAGCTGTCAGATTTGTTTTCAATCACTATCGATTCACAAACTGTTTCCCTTATGAAGTTTGATGCGACCTTCCACCCATAAGTACCAGGACAAGGTTGACTCCGAATGAAATTATTTCTTAAATATCTATGTGGTCATTGCTTTATTGACATTCAGCAATATGCCTCATATGTAAACTTGGATAACGCAACTAGAACGAAACAAAGCAAATTTGTTTGCACCTCATCGCTTCAACAAGGACTCTTTTATAAACCCTTCTTTTGTTAAATGTATATAGACGAATGAGACTGCCCATCCAAAGATGCCTGCAAACAGTCAACACGTGTGTTGTCTTTCTCGATAACATTTTTAATATCCAAGTGTGCATGTACAGTCGGCACGGAATGAAACGCGAACAGTGGGTGCATGGTTTTCAGTAGATGCTGCATCACCTGAACCAGATGGGAGCTGCAAGAAGATGGCTCCTCCTTCGATGTGTTAGACTCTTGCTCAGTGCGTCCAAACCTTCGGTGTTGCGTCTCTAGGTGACTCACCGTGGGTCGAAAACCATGCGCTCCTTGTTTGCGTTTCATTCCGTGCCGACTGCACTTTTAAAATGCCTACCAACCTGCTCTGGCCTCACGGCTGGCAGTACGTTAAAATAACAATGAATAAAAAATAAATAAAAGTCTCGGAGAACATTAGCGTAAAATATTGAGCATGCATACGGGTCGCAGACAAGTGCTCGTCTCCTATCTTTGAAACATTCGAAATTCAAGCCAAGGGCATATCAAATGCCCACCCCAGCAAACTTCTGAGCCCACCAAGCTAACTAAGGTGTCTCTCCGCATTCGCCGTTTCTCCGAAAAGCCGGCCGGTGCAAGGCGGTAAAGCTTACGTGCGTGCACCGGTGCGAAGCAGTGAAGCTTGATGCGAGTGTGCCGGTACGAAATGCCCAACGAGAACAGGGCACTTCCTTTAATTAGAAGTTCCCTATACGGCTCCTATACAGCTCCGCTGGATCAAACAAGGGTCTACCCTACCATGTGCCCCTTCCGCTTTTTGTGCTCTCAGACCTAGCAAGTGTCTATCTCTATTTTTCGTGATCATCTCCACATTTTCGGCGTTCGCTTACTCAGTATTTTAAGGTAGGCAAGTACCTTCTATTACAGGAACGAACTTAGTTATGTTTCCCACTCAATCCGCAGAGTGTGGCACTCTATAACATTTACGGATGGACGAATAGACAAGACATACTCGCGCAAGGTGCCGTTTTCCAGGGACAGCAGGGTTTGTGAGCTCCTTCGAGCGAAGACACAAGTCTTGACAGGCACTCCTTGTCTGCAAGAGTTTTAGATCACAGACCGCAACGAAACTGCAATGTTGGAATGATAAAGGTGGCACTTCCAATGCATGCGCACGCTGATTGCGAAGGACGTTTTTTCTAAAGCACGGTTTCTTAAACCAGTGTTCCTAGAATGCAGGGGCACCCTAGAGCACCCCCACGGGCTACTCAACCCGCCAGATTACCTCGTCCATACTTGTCCCTATGTAAAGCATATTTTCGGTTTCAGCACTATCCGGAGTGCAAATTTGTCTGCTTCTTTTGCAGGGGTTGTGGTGACGTCAAAACGCTGAGTTCCTGAATGGCTCTGTTTGAAAGGATAGTGGGTAGACGTCAAAGCTCCGAATACTAGGGAGATCTGAGCCGCCTACTGATGCACAACTATAAGCCAAACACTCCCTCGCCGCATGCATTATCGTTCACAAGGTCCGTAGGCTTTTGCAACACTTTATTGCGTCACCACTGTGCCAGGGTCGCATCTCCAAACGGCGTGTCTACCGTGCCCCAAAAAGTGGTTCTTTTATTTCCGCCTGACGACGCCATAGAGGTGTCACGCTGCTGTCAGCTACGATCCCAACGGTGTCACAGCACAGGCGGTGTGCGTGGCACTTGTTTGTTCTGCCGCGAGTCCCTCTCCGGCCATACGGTCCCCAGAAGTTTCGGCAGCCGGGAGCTGGGGACGCCGCGACAACGGCTTGACGCTCGCCTTCTCTCGTGCTTTTTTCCCAACTCCTACGGCCAACTGCTGGGATCGCGACGTTCGACACTCTGCGCTTCTGCGCGGGCAGAACAGGACATTATGCAGAGAGCAAGTCATCTGCTCCTTGTGCAGGGGTTGCAGTGACATCAGAACGATGCCGAGCCCTGATTGGCTTTGATTGGAAGGATAGTGGGTAGATCTCAATGCTAGATGCCTTGAAATCTACCCACTATTTTCAATCATCTAATAACAGCTTGGTGTTTTGACATCATTGCAACCCCTGTGCAAGAAGCCGATGAACTTCTGCTTTGCCTACACACCAGTCAGAGATGCGTTGCAGGCACTGTGGCGTCAGCACCAAGACCGGGAAGGGTTCCTCGGCTGCTACTGGAGCCAGATAAAGGTTCCTCAAGGTAGAGAAGTAAAAAAACCGTTGTCCTAAAGGATTTCGCACAAACCGAGACTTACGCAGTTTTCGTCCTAGGGAACTGGAAACCTCGCAGTCGAGGTATTCCTTGCAGGCGACACAAACGAGCATGCTCTCGTTGGCGCATGTCCAGCGAACCGGGCGCATTGTGGAGGCGAGAGTTCGGGTGGCTTGCATGCCCAGCGCGACAGCTGCGGCAAGGGTAGTCAAGGTCGAATTTGGGGGTTTCACGGGCCACACCGACGGAGGGCATCTGGCATGCCCCAGTGGAGGACCGAGGATTGATTTCAACCACCTGGGGATCTTTTGACACGTGCAAACCGAAATCTCGCTCACACGGTGCCTTCTCCGCAATGAGCCTCCGTCAGATTGCGGGCATATCGGTCCGGGATTCGAACCAGTCACCTGGTGAACCGTAGGCCGGCGCTTTTGCATCGAAACCATAGAGTAATATGTCGAAACCACCGAGATGAGCAGTTAAGGTTTAGACTTGCCTGTGAAGCTGGGGACATAATCCTCAAATTAAACAAACAAAAAAAAAACTTTTTTTGTTGTTTTTTTTTGTTTAATATTGACGAGAATTATCGAGTTTGATAGTGTTCTACATATTAGTCCGGTTTGCTGAATGGTACTGGCTGCCAAAAACATATATTTGACTAAGGATTAGTAGCGGAAAGATCTAAGTGTGCAAAGATCAATTCCCCTAAAACTGCCCTGATCGGTGATTAAGTACTTGCGCTGTTTGTCCTTAACATAGAGATGCTACTAAAGGAAAAAAAACAGGACTTTGAGATACCACTTTGTCTCCGCCGTAAAGCACCGATTGCTGATTGCTAGCACTCGGAAACATCCCCGTAAAGTGAAAGGAACGGCGAGACAACACAGGCGTCCCTTTTCATACGGTGAACTGCGTGAAAGATACAGTGCCGTAGTCGTCAAAAAAGGTTTCAATCCTTGAGTTTAAAGTCGGCGTAGTCCTTCGCCGAGGTTCCCGGTAGACTGAACGTCGTCAGGGAATCCATGAGCTGCGAACATTCGGCATCTAAAAAAGAAAAATTGCAACGATTAGTCACGTTTTAAAAGATGCTGGTTTAAACCTGAATCTGCGAGGAGACAAATTAAAAAACCGCGTAGGGAACCGAGCAACTTACCGACAAATGCTGTCATTTTGTTGAAAGGCGTCAGCCGAATGCAGCTCCCGAAGTTCCCGGGATGGCCAAAGCGTGGCGCATGGTTGCTGGCTTTTCTTTCGTACGTCCCATCCAAACAGACTCTATGCGTGTATTCGCCGCTGCGTTTGTTGGCGCTGATCTTGAAGTGGACTTCAGCCACCATAACATAGTTTCTCTTCGTGCCTGGTCAGCCTGGTTTCCAACTGGATTACGTAACAGTGGCGCCAGTGTTTGAATTGTGTTTAAGCCGTTTTGCTCGTTTTTCTCCCGGTTTTTATACATAAACAGCTCCCCGACTACACTCCGTAAGCTGAGGCTGCAGTAAAAGGTACGTCCTCGTTGGACCAGTCATACGCCTCTCTTTCGCCATGTCATCACGCTCCCGGCACGCTCGGAAAGCCGGGTCAGGTGATAAGATACAACTTTTTGTTCTGATACGCATAGCTTTTTAAAGGCCACTGAGGTGACAAAGCGGTTTTGTGATGTTACCGCATGTGCGGTTAACTGGTCCAAGTGCTACGGGTTATGGCATGGCTAGTGGACAACGGCTCCAGGTTTCTCTTGAAAGTATTCAGTAATCGCAGACTCTCTCTCTCCCTTTTCCCCCAAGTATACGGATGTTCCCCTGGAAAATGATCGTGAAAATGGAGAGTACTGGCGAGGGAAAAAGGATAAACTAAAAATAATTGCAGAAAAGTGAAAGAAAAATTCGATTCTAACGCAAACGATTGTGTGCAATTATTATTTTTTTTTTATGTCAAAACTTGGGTTTCAACTCTCAACGGCTCCATCGCGTGTTCGCGGTGTTATTTGGGCGTCGGAATGGCCGGGAGCGAACCAGCAGAACCAAATCCTTTTTTTCGGCCCACAGCGTTAGGCTGTCAGTTATTTTTTCGTCAACTCGTTTTATACGATTCATGTTCGTCCGCGATCAATCTAACCTATTTATTCGAACACCAATACAGACAAAGTTGTTCGATGCCTTGCCGTGTGCGCTATAAAACAATCACACGTTAAAAAAAAAAAAAAAGAAAAACGATTTGCTTTTTTTTTATTTGTTAGCATTAGGACGTTTTGGCGGTGTCTTTCGTTTGCCAGCGCCGGGAAGAGAGGGAGAAGGAGGCAGTGGCGTCACGAGGGTTAGTGGCACCCGGTATCACGCAAACCGTTGACGCGAGAACTCGCAGAACAGTTGACGCCGACACTTAGATATATGTCCATATATCCTGGCACCTCAGCTAAGGCATGATGCGCTTAAGCGAGTTAAATAAACCTTAATCTCACAAGCGGTTAATTTTTTTTTTTTATTTACAGAGTGAAATGTTGCGTGTAAAAACCTTTCGAGGGTTGCTGGTGTTCTGACTGTAAACTCCATGTAAAAAGCCGGAAAGCATCGAACACGTCTTTTTGAATTGCTGGGACGGCTTTCTTTATTGGGACGTGTTTCAGCGGACCATTAAAGGGATACTACGACGAAATTTCGGCGCTCATTTTTTGGTCTATATGTGTTCAAAAGAGCAGTATCACATGGAACATACCAATATCTTGTTAAAAAAAGTCTCGAAAAGGAATTTTAAAACGAATTAAACGATTAGCAAAGAGCACCTGGTGGATGTCGCTAACGCCTCGTTTGTAATGCTCGTCTAGGAACTTTGACAGCTAGTGACGGAGGTTGTCTCGTCTTCGGCCACGACGAGAGAAGGGGGAAGGAGGAACTCCTCTTCCCGAGAATCCCTTTGTGTGTCGCAGAAGTCGCTATTGTCCCCCTACAAGGTTATAGAAGATTAACCCGTCACTCAAAATTCGTACAAAAACAGCCGCTTCGGTGGCTGGAACGACTTGGCCATCCTCTCGACGTCAGCCTCGCCGTAGCTTTGCTCGTCTTGAGACGACCTACGTCACGATTTCGTTGGATGTCACGTGCTCTAAGCTGGGCCTTCTCCGAGCGCTTGCCAGAGTGGTCCGTTTATAACGAAAAATACAGCCACCAGGAACAAAATACAAACGTGCGTTGTCATTTACGGATTTTGTGGATCATATTCAACCTATTTTTGAACACGACGGGAATATTTCAAATTTCGTTGAAGCATCCCTTTAAAGGGGTACGGAAACCAAATCCCAGCGCTCATTTTTTAGCCTTAATGTGTTGCATGTTGCAGCATAACCTCAGAAATACCAGTCTTTCGTTGAAAGGCACAAGCAAACCAATTTTAAAGCAAATTAAATTATTCTTTGAATGTGCACCTGGTGGATGCATGTGGAGCCTATTTGGGAGGTAATCTAGCAACGTTAGGGAACTTGCGACGTAGTCATGACGTCGCAAGTTCCATCAGAGCAGCGCCGCTCTTTGGAATTTCAACATTTTCCTTCTTAGCTTTCCTCCTCAACTCACGAATCGCGCATTGTACTAAACAGTCCAACAAGACGGAAAGGGAGGGACTCCCCTCTCTCTCGGACCCTTGTTCGTGCAACTAGACACAGCCATTCTCCCCTAGAAGATTAGCCCGTTCAGCCCTGCGCTGACAGTGTTATGGAAGCTACGTGCCCTCGGGCCAGCCACACGCTCGTCACCCCACGGGTGCTTCGAACGGCTCGGTTGTAATGCACTGACGCTATTAGGGAGTTTTCGTAGACCGTGTCTCCCCCTGCGCTAAGCCCTCCGCAACCCGCTACGATATCCGGAACTCGACTGTCAAGGCCATGGGCGCGCAGGCGCAGTAGAGGCTTCTTCGTTGCGGAGGGCTTAGCGGAGGGAGAAAACGCGACCACGAACGCTGACAACGCCACCAAAGGCAAAGCTCATAACCGCGCCAGCCTTGCTACGTCACGAATGCGGGGAATCTTTTTCTGTCTGTTTTTGTTTGTGCCGGATATCCCATGACGCATCGCGCTCTCCGTTCGCTTCTCTTCGAGCGCTTGCTCGAGTGCACCGTTTGGAACGAAAAATAGAGCCAGTCGTTCAAAATACAAACGTGCGATTATCATTTACGGTTATTATCCGTCATGCTTGACTCATTTCCGAACGAAATTTGAATATTTCAATTTTTGTTTCCGTACCCCTTTAAGAAAGAGCTCCTATTGTCTACATATGGCATTCGGTTTATAATGGTAGACAGCGAACGGGCACCCTACGACATAATAATGCTTCTGGGGCTCTATGGTATTTAGAAAAGCAGAATGGCTGTGCGACATGTAGATATCAGTGTCCGAAGCGTCCGGGAGTACAATGCTACATAAGAATGGACAGTGACATCGAGTAGCTGCCTGTTCTGGACCAGCTGGCAACATTAAAGGAGCTGTGCAACGATTTTAACGTTGAAAGAATTGGCTTTTTTCTACTTTTGACATTGTTCACCTTGTCACAAAGGACAGAAAACACACCTTCTTCCTTCGAAATGTTGCTATTCCGCCGCGTAATCGCGAGGCAAAAATTAGAATATTCCTCGACCTGCAGCCGCGAGCGGCGGCCATGAGAAACACGCGGCAGTGACGTCAGTGGGGGTCTTGTAGGAAGATAGCAAGTTGTGCGAATACCTGCTCGATAAAAGGTAACTTTTCTATAAATCTTTTCGTTCCAACATAAATATAAATGCGTCAAAAACCTGGTATCATGGACAAAACTTTTATTATACGGAGTTTCAGTGGCGCCATCTATCCTAGGTCCACAAAACCGCCAGCAGCGGAACAGCCGCCAGAAGCCGGAGGGGAGGGGGGACAGGGACCCAGTTGAGACTTTCCTCCTTTCTGGCTGCGCCCGCCAGCACGTGGTCACGCGGTCGCGAGCGTATGAGTTCTCGCTGCTCACTGATGGCTCTAAAAAGAGAGCTTCGCCGTAACCCCGCGCCTTCCCTATTGACGTCGCAGCGCACGTGACTCGGAAGCTAGTGAAGGAGTTGAGAATCGCCAAAAACCTCAATCTTTGTCCATTTTTAAAATAAAAACTAGGACATGCAGGCAAAAGCGGTTTTTTGTTCTTTACTTCAGAAAGATCGAGACACCAACTCCCACATTAGTTAAGCAAAGCACTGAAACTGTTGCACAGCTCCTTTAAGGCCTTTTTAATTCCACGCATTATGGCTCACAGGTAAAACGATTGGCTGGTAGTCTTTTATCCTCATTGCTGTTCGTTAGTAGGTGTCTCAGTGTGTGTGTATAGCACGCACACACACTGACACACCAACTAACGAACAGCTGATTTATTTAATATTGTTCACGAAACCCCAGAGTCTGTATTGATTTTTTTAATGCATCATCATTAGAACGCTCGTTTTGACGAAACCTCTGTGGCGTCTTTCAGTTTTTCAGCGCCTGGAGGGAGAGAGAAGGAGGGGGAGAAAGTGACGCGTGGGACGCTCTTATTGGTCCGAAGCGCTGACGTCAGCACGCGTCACCCTCTCCCCTTCTCCCCGGCACTGACAAACTGACAGACACCGCCGGGTTTTCGTCAAAACGAGCGTTTTCGTCAAAGGAGCGCCGCACAGCTGGCGCGGAGCAAGAGGAGAGAGTTCTCGCTGCTCGCTGCGCCGCATTCTACCGCGCCGCCACGGCGCGGTAGAATGCGGGCGTGCTTAGTTGCCGCTCTGCCATCGCCGGATGTTCTTCGCTTTAGGTTTCCGTAGTAGTGGCGCGAGGGCTGCGTGATGTGTATGTGTAGTTAAAATATGTATGCGGTTCACTTCACCAGTGATATGAATGCGGTTCCTTCCACGAGTGGTATAGGTGTGGTCCTTTCCGGAGTTATATGAATGACCGTATTCAAGGGCGTCAACGTACTTTGACAGGCGAATTAAAAAAAAAGGTGAAAAAATTGAAGGAAGATTTAACGGTGTATTTTTAGGGAATGCGTCAGCATGACCCTTGAAAAACGCCACACGCGCCCCCCTTTGGGAAACGCTAACACTGACCCCGTTATGAGGCCAAAAAACGGCGACAAAAATAGAGGAAGCAAAAGAGAAAGCCAAGACTGAAAGGTGAAGGGGTCAGCGTTAGCGTTTCCCAAGGTTCATGCTAACGCATTCCCTAAGAATCCACCAATGGATCTCCATTTAATTTTTTTTGTATAACCGACAATAAAAATTGCACGTCGGGATCTCACGCTGCGGCCCTGTTAGAGGTGTTGTTCTTTTTCTTAAATAAGTTTTGATTTTTTTTAGCTATTTCACTCTGTGCTTGTCCGGTCTCAGGGCGCCGCCATCTTGCTCAGTGGGGTGCGTTCTTGGGCGCGGCCATAATCCGATTACGACGCCTTAGAAAGGCTTCGTAATCGGATTATTACTCGTCCAAGCCCACCCCAGCCAGGCAAGATGGCAGCGCCCGAAACCGAACTGGCAAACGTGCATATGTACCGAAAGCAAAAAAAAAAAAAGGTAAGCAGCAGCGGTGTACACCGCACTGAACCAATAACCCACATACAGCTCAGGACAAAACAATTGTAAGGGCAACCGGCAGGTTGTTAGCTAGGCTGCTTTTGCAGTTGTTACTAGTACTTGTCCGTGATAGCCTTGTACGTATGGGTGGTGCGTCTTTATTTGTATATGATTGATTCCTTGTAGAGTTCTGTATTTGGCTCTCCTGCTGGCTTTATTTCATTGATTTCCATTGATGAGCGGTGCAAATACCCAGCAGAGTCTAATCAAGAGGCGTATGTACAGATATACCTCGTTTCCCTCATCAACCAAAGCCAAAACAATGCGTAAACAATACTAGTGTTACTAATTACAAACATATACCGTACTTCCCGGGACCATAGTCGGCGCCGTGTGTACATTTCGCAAGGGGCGGCGAGGTTCATTCTACGTCAACGATTCAGGCCGAAATTCTACCCTCACGGATTCGGTCTAAAAAAGTGTACGTGTTGTTGGTGATGCAAAAATACATTTTCCAACCTAAAGCTTTGGCTTTAACTATTTTTTTACAGCACCTCAAATTTTGCCCTAAAAGCAAAAAAAAAAAGCATTTTTTATACATGTTGTAACGCATTTCTGAGTGTTTTTAAGTGTGGAGATGCGTTAAAAATGTCTTCAAAAGGTGGTATTCACCTTTTATCTTTAGAAACACGGTAGACAATGAATACTTGAAACTTATGCGTGCTAGCAGCGAAGAAGAGAAAGTGCAAGGTGTCGAAACAAAAATGACAGCGGTTATAATCGCAAAAATAAACTGCGCGTCGTCAAACGCTCAATCTCTGCTCAAAGGTAACGAGCTAGTGACTCGAACCAGATGACAAAGTTTCAGCACTGTCCGTTATTGTATTAATTAGAAACTAGATCTTTTTGAAATTTTCGATAAGAAAATGGCGGCCGACAAAGCTATCTAATACGTGTATCTCTATGACTATGGCGCCAGTTATCAAAAAAACGGGCGAAAATCACCCCATTTCCCATTAAAAATTTCAAAAAATCACTCTGGAAAAAAAAACGTATTTGTTCGTGCTGAAACTTTGGCATCTGATTCGGATCGCCAGCTCTACATTTCATTCATTCAATCATTCAGAATTTTCTCCGGCATTTTCAGTTAAGCCAGGGTCACACTGCTCATAGACCATACAAAAGGCAGTCGGCAAACGCGAGTCACCGAAATATCCGTGATTCGAATGCCTTGTACCAAGTTTCTCCTTCAACTCATTGCCATGCGGCATTCGAAGCAAGGATCTCGCGGTTACTCGCGTTTGAATCTGCATGCAGACCAGGGTGTAAAATAGACAGGTGGTGAAACGAGAGCCAAATGAGCGACCGAATTGTGTCCCCCTCGGTTTTCTCTTTTTCTGTGGCGCCATCTATGTAGAGCACCGCGAACTCTCACTCCGGGTGGGCGACCCGTGGCGACCGGCTAAACTGACGGAGATGGTTTCTCGTGGATTGTCAATGGAGGACTGTCGTGCTCTCGGTTTATTTTGCGCACTCTCCCATAGAGTTCCATGCAAATCCGATTCCAATCTTTTTCCTCTCGCCGCAGCGCCACCTGTCGCAAATCGCGGGTACCCGCAAGCAGACGAGTACACAATCCGGTCACGGCGCTGCGGTAGGCTTCTATGGGCCGTTTCCCCACCTGTCTATCTTACATCCTGATGCAGACTATGTTTTGTGTTATGTATAAGCAGTGTGACCCCGACTTTAGAGAGGCGGGGACAAGATGCATTGCTACCTAATGACCCCCCCCCCCCCCCCCGATGCATTTCAGAGCATCATGCAGAGTACCATAGGTCACGCTAGAAATACGCCAGCCACATGTTACATAACTGAAACACCGAGCAGCATCAAATGAAATAGGAAGGAGAAACTAGGGAGCCTTCATGTGCGCTTTGCTAGGGTGATGCCACCCTTTGTAATACCGCTCGCCACCAAACCAGCAGCCATTTTGGTTCTCGGCGATAATCCGTGGGGCTTATAACCCTCCCGGAAACCAGCCCCTTATCTCACAAGTTCGGAGCAGCGTTGTGGAACCCACGGAGGGAGGATTAGCATTTCCCCCCTTCGGATGGGAGGACCAATGGACACAAAGGCCACTTTCCGGCGCAAGGGGAAACAATGAGGAACAAAATGGCGGTGGAAGAGGGTGTGGGAAAGGGAAACAGGCAGTTGGCATCACTCTATGCGAAGGCACCCTAGGTTCCGGAGTGTTCGTTCATTTGCTTTGAAGCTGTGCAAAAAAGTAGCTCTCTTCTACATGTGCCCCAAAAGACTCCGGATTCCGTCTGGTCGTCGTGAAGTGACTATCGTCGACACTGTATATTGGATATGCTGTGTTTCTTGAGACCCTTCTCAAATCTTGGTCGGATAACGCGGCACCGTGGGGTATGTACAATATATGTTGTTCGATTGATGAGACTCATTGAATTTCATGTTGTGTGGGGCGGGGGGGGGGGGATATCCATGCAGTTCGGATATCCTGTGTGGTCAAATATTTTCGGCGGTTAAGACATTTGTACATAGACACGGCTAAGTGTATGGTGCCGCAAAAAGATCAACATAAAATGAAACAAACATTTCAGCTGCATTTGTTCTGTGACGCACAGACTCA